>JAOXYA010136590.1:0-10185 GCA_028565675.1 Sorex palustris | reverse complement strand
GAGGGGTGGGAGGTGGGGTTTTATTGGGGTTCGTGGTAAAAAATAAGTATTGGTAAAGGGAAATGTGTTTGATATTTACATGACTGAGAACTAAACCTGAAAGCTCTGTAACTTTTCCCACAGTGATTCAATAAATAAAAAAAACAGTTGTCATATTTATACATACATATATATATATCGATATACATACATATATATGTCTTTAAAATAGAGAAAAGTGAGGCTACAGTGACATAAAAGGGTTTAACCTGATTACCCTGAGTGTGAACAATTCCAGTTTGATTCCCAGCATTGCAAATCTATCATCTCTTTAAAAACCATCAGGATTCGCTCTCATACTAGGTATAGCCAGGAAAAGCCTTTAAGCATCACTGGGTATGGCCTAAATGACCTTTGTCTCCAAAATAAATTAGTAATAAACAAAATTAGACTGTTGGGAATTTCCTGTAGTGAAATCATGAATGCATTAATTAATTACACTAACCAATAGAACATTTTACAAGTCACAGATTTTCTCAGATTCATTTATACCTGATAAAAACCTGTCTAGATTATACTTTTGATGCTGTTCAACTCAATAAGAAAAGACATTTTACTGAGTTTAAGTAAATATAATACTTAAAAGTTGACAAATTTTTCAAATGTTTCTATTTAATAATTGAAATAATCTTGGGAATTAGGTCAGAAATAACTTTGAGCATTTTTCAGATGAAGAAATGGATTAGGAAAGGTTATTAACCAAAAGCCAACATAATTAGACTGGTTGAGGAGTATAATAATAGAGAAAGGGCATTTTCATAAGCATGTATCTTTTAATCTCATCTGTATTTGTGTGTATATGTGGCCACAACTGGCTGCACTCAGGGCTTACTCCTGGCGCTGTACTCAGATCACTCCTGGTGGGCTTAGGGAACCATACATAGTGCTGAAGATCAATTTTGCCCTCTGCACCCTCGCTCAAGCCTGTTGTCCTAGCCAAATTTACACTTGATAAATTTACTCTTTCAATTTCATCATAAACTCCCTTTGATTATGTCACTAAATCTCCTTATCTTATTCTATGCAAGGTTAACAAACTATATGAACTTTACTTCATTCTGAATATTCATTAATTGTAAGGGTTTCCTGTACGTGAAGTTGATGCAGTAAATATATTTTCAATTCTATATTCTGCCTATTAATACAATCTAAATTTACTTATAAGGACAGAGTAACTTGCTAGGATGCTACAGAAACAAGGACAAGAAAGAGCAAAGTTCTTGATTTTTATTGAATGACCGTACAGCTTAAAAGAAGCAATATTAGAAATGTGAATGGACTATATATCAAGCTACAGCGCCATGACCCTTGAGAGGGAAAGGGTGTCTGTCTCTTCCACCATCCCCTCCCCCCCCCACGGCATGGTGGCTGCCGCCTCAGAGCTTATTGAGCAGCCAGTTATGATCCTGCAGTGACAGGGAAACTGTGGCCTCATGGGGTGGGGGACATTTTAACACCATGACCTTCTTGCCCTGCCTAGGCCATGAGTTGCCCCCCATGAGCAGCTCTCCAGCACGGCCATGGACCCAGAGTCACACAAACCAATCTCGGAACTATTCGGCTTTTGGCAGAAATCCCTCCAGACTTAATTAGCAAAATATCAGAAATCCAAACATTATGAAGACATAATATGGCCTTCATAACCAGCAATAGAAAACAAATTATTTCTTAAAAAACCCACAAATTATGTAGTATTTTAATTGCCTCAGTATCTATATTAGGTTACATAGATATTAGATCTGGTCAATTATCCTGAAAGTATTTCTAAAGTAACCCATAAAATAATATAACTAAAACTATAAAGTGATTGAGCACACTTTGATAAGTCATAAAATCACACACTAACTAAACACAATTTTAATTTCCAGTAGCCATAAATCTATCATCAGAAGCTAAATTTTAGATTTCATTGCTTACTGCAACGTTAATCTAGATCTATCATCAGGGACTATATTTTAGATCTTATTGCTTACTGCAACCCTAAATGAGTCTCTGATATGAAATTATATTGTGCTGCATGACTTTGAAATTACAATGCATCTTATCCTAAATATAACAAATTTATGGGGATAAGAAGATGTATGACTCAAGGATTAAAATAAAAATCATATTATGTTGATAAAAAAAGCAATATTGTTTTAGGAAAACAGCATAAGTGGATGAAGAAAAGTTGATCTTTCCTCAGAAGACGGCCACAATGTTTTTTTCATTTTCTTTTAAAGAAATAAGAATATATGTATATATGCAGAAGTGAAACCTACAGGTATAACAAAAAAGTGTTACAAATTTATAGTACACACTAAGATATTGTAAGAGGTAAGTGTTACAAATTCACAGAGAGCATTATGGCAGACTTTCACTACCTAACACAAGCTTTTGCTTGTGCTTTACAACATCATAGCACATAACTGTTAATTAAATTTATTCAACATGCAATGTAAGGTATTTTCATTTTAAGCCTCATTGCATTTATTTCTAACATATATAATGTAGTAAATCAACCAAGAAAGAAAAATAACAAATTCCCTATAAGACCTGAAGATATGAGTCATGTTATCTCTCCTGTGAAATTAATTACTTTCTCTATTTGAAGCTAAAATTTTATCCTCTTTTCTAATCTGCCATATAAATTTTCTCTACTTTCTCCCACAACAGCACTATATCTTTCTGATCCATAATAAGCTCTTACACATTTTGCAAAGCATTATTATCCAAGGAGAAGTAATTCTTATCTCAGATAATCATTGAAAATAGAGAAGGAAAGAAATGCTGATTGTCCTTCTCTTTTGGCAGCAATAACAATAGTTTTTCCATTAAGTAAATGAGTTATAAAAACAAAATTCAGATACTCCTACTCAGGCAAATTAACCTGTAGGAAATCATATGTAAATTATATGTTACCATTGAAAATTTGTGAATATATATGTGAAAATAGTATCTTATGGTATGTATTGAAAACAATTTATCACACACATATTATAATTAAAGATTCTTCAAAGTGAAGCTGAAATCATGAAAACACTCTGATAAAGATAAAATTTTAAAGATTAACTTTTTCTTATATTATTATTTCAATGTTTATTTATTAAGACTCCATGATTTACAAAGTTGTTCATAATAGAATTGTTTCAGGCATACAATATTGTGATACCAAAAACACCTCCAGTGTCCCCAGGGTCCCTCTCATCCCCTAGCCTTTTCCCTTGGCAGGTATATAATAATTTTATGCCATAATGCTTGTTCCAACAAAACTTAAAAAAATGGCAAATGGAATTATCAGAATATATACCAACAAATGTCAATTTGTAATGATAAATCACTATCTGATCCTAACCTATGTCGCGGTCACGGTCCTCTTGTTGTTCATCGATTTGCTCAAGCAGACCCAGTAACGTCTCCATTGTGAGACTTGTTGTTACTGTGTTTGGCATATCGAATACGTCACGAGTAGCTTGCCAGGCTTTGCTGTGTGGGCAAGATACTCTCGGTAGCTCACCTGGCTCTTCGAGAGGGGAGGAGGAATTGAACTCGGCTCGGCTGGCTGGCTGCGAGCAAGGCAAATGCCCTACCTCTGTGCTATCACTCCAGCCCCCTAACCTATGCAAATATGGAAATCCAAATCATTTAATACAATGTAACATATTGCCTATTCTCATTTGCACAACTAAGTTTTCATCTCTGGCATCTAAAACATGTTGTATTAAATTTTATTTTGTACTTGAACCTTATTGTGATAATTACCATATCTCTCCCGTCATGTCTGTATCACTGTCATCCTGTTGTTCATAGATTTCCTTGAGCAGGCACCAGTAATGTCTTCATTCGTCCTAGCCCTGGAATTTTAGCAAGTGCCACATTGGAGGCTCCTTCAAGGTCAGGGGAATGAGACCCATCATTGTTACTCTTTTTTGGCATATTGAATACACCACGGGTAGCTTGCCAGACTCTGCCGTGCGGGCAGGATACAGTCGGTAGCCTGTTGGGTTCTCCTGTCATAAATGAGAATTTTTTTGTCCCTTTGGCATGCATATAACAAATTTATTTCATATTATTTGGTCCAAAAATCTTAAAATACTGGCAATAAAATTATTAAAAAGTGAAATCAATTAAGGTCAATTTGTGATGATTAATTGCTATATGTTTTCGTGAATTTACTTAATCTACTAGAGGACAACCATAAGCATAATTAATGAGTGCCAGACTCAATACCACATGATAGGAAGTTTTTCCTGTCCTTAAAGGAACTCTTTTAACATTTCCTGCAAAACTGGTTTCAAGACTATGAATTCCCTGAGCTGTTGCCTATCCATGAAGCTCTGTAGAGTACTTTCAACTCTGAATGATAATCTCATTGCTGAGGTGTTCAGTTCACTGAGTATACTATATCTTTCCATGTTCTTCTGTCTTATAGAGTCTCATTTATAGAGTCTATATTTTATGGGCATTCCTTTGTATTTAAGTTCCTTTTTTGGTCTTGTTGCTTTCAATATCCTATCTTTAGATTTTGTCATTTTGAGTATAATATGTCTTGGAGTTTACCTAATTAGGTCTATTTTCAATGGGACCCTTTGGGTCTCTTGAATCTCAGTGTCTATCATCCTAAGCTCTGGGGAGTTCTCATCGATGATTCTTTAGACCTTCTTTCTGACTGTGGGAGCCAGAACTTTAACAGAGGGCAAAGGCCCTCCCTCTCAAGTGGGTCTCAGCAGACTCCACATCCAACCTACATCATTTTAATGGGCCACATCACAGTGAGGACAGGCAAAGAGAACAGAGAACAACTTCTAAATAATTCCTCACCACCTTCCTGGGGGGTTAACAACAAAAAGTCATATCCAGCACAACAAGAATTCTAGACTACCAATGGGCAAACTGTGTACAATCCCACCAAGTCCAGTGAGCGAAAACAATAATCACAGAAGATATGAGACGAATAAATCCTTCATGTCTTTAATGACACAATGATGAGGATGTTCAATGGGTTCTAAGAAATGCTAGCACAAATAATCAGTAAATCAAGAAAGTATGAGAGTGTAAATGAAAAATTTACTACAGTCAGAAATAACATAAATGAAGAACACGGTAGATGATATTTTTTAAAAAGTCAATAGAAGCTCTGAAGAGCAGAATAATGGAAACTGGACAAATGATTGACGAGCTCCAAGATAAGAAGGAGGAAACCACTAGGCAACAGTAGAAAGTGGAAAATAATCCAAAAAGAAATGAACCGCATGCTAGAGATCCATTTGGGGGGGGGGGGGCATGTTTAAAGGGAACAATATAAGAAACAGTGGAGTACTTAAAGAACAGGAAGTCAAAGTAACAATAGTTAAAATAATTTTTACTGAAATTTTACTTTTTAAAATATTATTTTTCAAAAGCAATTCCAAATCTCATTTCTGTCTTAGATTTTTTCCTGAACTGTGATATCCTCATACATCATTGTTTGCATTAGTATAGTAAAGAGTTTTCCTAGAAGAAATATCTTAGGAGAAAAGGAATCAGAAAGAGTAGATATTAGAGGGGGCAATTAAATGGTATTTTCAAAATGCTCAAAATTCAATTACTGTATCTGTGGATATAAATTAAATAAAGTGAAAAAATCTGAGTATAAAAGTATCCAAAAAAACCCTTGTCAAAATGCCATGCATCGGGGGCTGGAGCACAGCAGGTAGGGTGTTTGCCTTGCACACGGCTGACCCAGGTTCGATTCCCAGCATCCCATATGGTCCCCCAAGCACGGCCAGGAGTGATTCCTGAGTGCAGAGCTAGGAGTAACCCCTGAGCATCGGCTGGATGTGACCCAAAAAGCAAAAAAAATAATGACATGCATCAATCAGAAACAAATTTTTTAAGGACTGAAAAATAAGCAGATATAGAAAATAAATGCCTTTCAGCTAAATATAACAACATGAATGGATTTTAGTAAACTAATTCTGAGTGGAAAAAAATATGCTTACTAGAATATACAATATTTTGTGACTGAATTACACAAATTAAATAAAAATTATGAACTAAATAGTATATTGCATAGGCTACCACTGCCACTGTCCTCACATTGTTCATCGACTTGCTCGAGCAGGCTCAGTAACATCTCCATTTTGAGACTTTGTTGTTACTGTGTTTGGCATATCGAATATGTCATGGGTATCTTGCCAGGCTTTGTTGTGTGGGCAAGATACTCTCGGTAGCTTACCAGGCCCTCTGAGAGGGGCGGAGGAATCAAATTCGGGTTGGCCATGTTGGCTGCATGCAAGGCATATGCCCTACCCGCTGTGCTATCGCTCTAGCCCCAATTGCATAGGCTATAGAATTAAAATTAAGTTATATGGAAAAAGCAAGAAAAACGAGGCCCAAAATTCAATAGAGTAACTGAAGACATAGTATAGCAGGTAAGGAGGTTCTCTTGCACAACCCAAGTTTGATCTCTGGCATCTTGTATGATTTCCCGGAGTAATTCCTGATCACAGAGTCTGAATAACTTCTAAGGACCAAATTTTAAGCCATTTTGGCATCAAAACAACAGCCATAAAAAGATGCAATATAGAGCTTACATCTATAATAAAGAAATAAGAGTATTATTACATCAAGACAATTTAATTTTTTAAGTTGGGTAGGACATTCAATAAGTGCTCATTGTAAAGTGCTTTTTAAATTTTTGTATGTATTTTATAAGCTTTTTGAATTTTATTTGTAATTATTTTCAAATAAAAATTTAATATACAATACACCTTGATGGACTATAAAATCAAGCTCCTGAAAGAGAACAATGCAGAGTCTCCTGCCCCCACACCTGGGCTGTCCTCACTGGGGCCCCTGGGAGTGGGGCAGGTTGAGTCTCCCTCTCTGCCCTGAGCAGAAACCCAACAGCTGAAGACCTCCAGGACCCAGCCACTGCCATACTAAGACCATTCTCCATACTCTGGATGAGCCTCATGCATGAAGGAACCGGCAGAGGAACACAGGTGTTTGGGACCTGGGGCTGAGATCTCCAAGCCTGCTCAGTTTGGGACTGGGTCTCCTCCACCCAGATCCCCCATCTTCCAGTAGCTAGACAGTTACACCCACCAACTGCCATGTAACCCCATAAAGAACCAGAGACTATAAAACCAAGAGCCTGGTAAGCTACCTGTGGCATACTCAATATGCCAAAAACAGTAACAGTGATGGTCATCATTCCCCTAAAAGAGGCCCCAATATGCCATCGGGCTACACTGGCATGTGACAGGGATGAATGGACACGCTACTGGCACCTGTTTGGGCAAATCGATGAACAACAGGATGATAGTGATAGTAATAGTGATACATTGATACTGCTTTCAGTTGAACAAAACTTGCTACTTAAAGAAAATGTAGTCCTTGAATCTTAAGCTGAGAAGACGGGCTTTGAACTGCATGATTGTGGATATTCACCAAGAGGGACGATGTATAAGATATATTTCTAAAGTTTGTAGTAATGTCCTACACAAGAAGATAACCCAGACACACTGAACATTCTGTTAAAATCTGAGAAAGACAGACAATCTCTGGGAGAAGTTAGGTTCTAATCCAGATAACTATTTTTAGTACTCTGACTCTAATAGAAACTATGGTTGGCCTTTTATAATGAGAACATCCTAGAAATGTTTATTTTCTGCCATAGTAAAAATTGATGGCCCTTTACCTCGACCTATATAAAGCCAAGAGTGTCCCAGAAATCTCTATTCCCTACACTAAACATGTACTTTTCTGAAACAAAGACAATATAATAATGTATACTCAAACAGATGGTATATCGCTGACAGATGACTGTGCACACTTTCCTACTTCAGTATTCTCTTTAGATTACGTTTTGTTTCATTTTAGATGAACATTCAAATTTTCTTAGAAAGTAAAGGGATTTAATTTTATGTCTGTTTCAGGTTTTTTTCTTGAGACAACTATTAAATTTCCCAATATGAAATGTAGAAATAAAATATATGTGTGTTGAAATATATATACATATATATATAATGTATACCTATATGCAGCCCAAAACCTCCAGAACCCAGCCACAGCAATGCTCAAGGCCACTCTCCAGACACTTGGACAAGCCTCACTCATAAAGAAATTAGCAGAGGAACCCAGGTAAACCTGACTCGTGGCTGAGATCCATAGGCCTTGTTGGATCGAAACTGGACCTCCTCCACCCAGATTCCACATTTTTCAGTAGCTTGGCAGTCATACCCACAAATTGCCCCCAGCGCCATGTAATCTCATTAATGCCAAGATCCAGAGGCTAGAAAACAAAGCTCCCAAAAGAGAGTTTCTCCCTTTTGATTCAGTTTCTCCCTCTCAGAGAGCCCGGCAAGCTACCGAGAGTATCCTGCCCATACAGCAGAGCCTGGCAAGCTACCCATGACATATTTGATATGCCAAAAACAGTAACAATAGTAACAACAGTATCTGCTCTTTGTGTTCTTGGTTCTTGGAGCGAACAGACACCATTGGGCTACAATAGCATGCGACAGGAACAAATGGAGATGTTACTGGTGCCTGCTCAAGCAAATCAATAAGCAATGGGATGACAAGTGATAAAAGTGATTTTTTGCAGCGAGGCTGCATCTGGCAGTGCTCTGAGATTACTCTTGACTTTGTGCCAGGTAGTCTCAGGAATTGAATCTGGGCCTCCAAAATGTAAAGCATGTGCTCAGCCTGTTGAGTTGTATCTCTTTTTGTAACAATAGATAATGGGTATATTTCCTCCTGGTTTTTAGTTATAAAAATCGTCCTGTTCAGAACTTGTTTGTATGTAGAGTGCGCATATGTGGGTATTTCTTTTAAGTAAATACAAGGAGTATTTTGACTGGGTCATGGGTACATTTATGTCAGTGAATTCCTATGTTAGTGGGTTAGAATCTCTTACTATCTTATTTTTTTTGTGTGTGCACACAGTGGGGGGGGGTGGAGGGCACACCTGGAAGTTCTCAGGACTTACTCCTAGCTCTGTGGTCAGGGATCACCTCTGGTGATGCTCAGGGAACTTTATGTAATGCTGGGGATCAAACCTGGGCTGGCCACGTGCAAGATAAACTTCATAACCCGTATGCTATTATCTCTCTGACTCTCTTACTATCATTCTTATGATTCTTGAACTGTCTTAGTTTTTGTCAGTGATAATTTGCTTAAGCCTGCTTTCATGTTATTTGGACATAAGTATAATCATTCTTTGACCCTTTTCTTATTTACTAATGCAATAGGATATTTCTAGCTCATTGTATGCTCTCATTCTGGAATCAGTCATATCTTCATGAACTCCTTTTAGTGGAGGATAGCATTTAGAAATAGGATGTGGGTGCTTGGTATTCTTAATAAAGCCAAATATTACATACATTCATTGATATGTATGTACACATGAATCTCTCCCTTTATTTATCAAAGATGAGTTCCCATCAATAACTCTAATTCCAGTACAAGTTTTTGTTTCCTTTCCTCATGTTTATCTAATTTTCCCTTATATTCTTTCATATGTAAATCCCTCCTCAGGTACTGATAAGCCTGACTATTATCTCAATACATTTATTTCTCAAACCTTCAGTAAATTATCAATTCTTCATCATAAAAGTTGTCTCCTGGGCTGGCCTTCTGGTTGGTTCTGCTAACTTCTTAGTCCCAGCCCTAAGATCACCTCATTAATTAACATCTCCCTTGGTTTGCTGCCTCTTTGTAGGTTCCCCACATTGTCATATTCAAGTCATGGCAAGAAGGTGGCAGGGAAGAGAAAGATCTATACCTTCCTTGGTACCCTGTGCTCAGGCTAGAGTACTCCTAGGAAGCTTCAAACTAATCTGGCCCGGTCTCAGGCTGTAGTCATCAAGGCCTCTGGAGAGCAATTCTAAACTCTAATCTAGTCTAACTACTTCCGTTGCTATATTTACTATAAATACATTTCTAGCAGACTCCTTGAAGGATCAAATAACTCTCTGCTACATTTTGTCTAATAAACCAGAAAACTTCAGAGTTTAATATCTGGAATCAAAGTCAGGAAAGCTTGAACAAATGATTAATTTAGTTAATTCCATAAAGATATAAATATATTTTATTTATATTATATAGACAATAAAGATGTATAGTATATGACATTTTGGTTTATGTCTGTAAACAATAACAATTAATAAATACATGAAT
>JAOXYA010136581.1:0-10185 GCA_028565675.1 Sorex palustris | reverse complement strand
ACAATGCATATTTTTCAAATGTATATAAAAGATAACTTTTAAACATATGATCAGATGTTTTGACTTGGAGTAAAGATCAGGGGTAACAAGTCCCGTTGTACTCAATGTAGTTCTATTTTTCAGCATCTTTCTCTGTGTTACTATGTGTCCAGGTTTACTGCCTTCACTAATGAAGCTGTGAGCACAAAACAGAAAAAAAGGCTTTTTGTTTTGCTATCCCTGAACATCAGTGGGTAATTTTTCTTCTTTCTCTTTAAGAAACATGCTTGTCACAAGATAAGAATACTACAGATAGAGAGGAAAAAATCTCTTCATGTTTCTCAACTCTTTATTGTAACAGGCATGACCAAAAAAAATGGCAATAATAGAAAATGGAACAGAAATTAAGCTCTCATCTTACATAAGATAGAGTCAAATCTCATCACAAACACATACCCCCAAGTGGTGTATATTCTACCTATGATGTGTCAAACTAAGAATATTTTTTTCACCCTGGTGAAAGATGATAAAGAAAACTGATTATTGGAATTAAAATGAAGCAAGGAGGAAAATTAATATTTTCCCACTAGGGTCATTCATAAAAATCTTTGCTTCATAGCAGAGTGATGAAAAATAAACAGAATTTTATTTCAAGAAGTAGAAATTCAATATCAACCTTTGTTTAATGCCTTAGAAGCAACAGGGAGAGTGAAATCATCCATCATATCCAACCCACAATAAAACCTTTTGAAGTAATCAGAAGAGGTTTTGCACAGTCAGTCATCTGAATGGGAACTGGAAAGTAGAAGCTTGAACGGACTGCTAAACAAATAAGACAAACTCTTAAACAGCAGCTTTTTATGTGACCAAACGTCATTCAAACTGAGTCTCTGGAAAATTGCTCCAGAATTAAAATCTGCCTAGTGAATTAAATATGAAAATAGTTATCAGAAGAACCAGAACATGTGAAAACCAATACAATTTAGATACTACTACAGTGAAAGTCACAAAGAATTTCCCCTAAAGGTTTAATCAAGGTCCTTCGTGACATTCGATTTTTAATCATGCATCATACATTCACTGTCACTGTCACTGTCCTCCCGTTGTTCATCAATTTTGCTCTAGCGGGCCCAGTAAGGTCTCCATTGTGACAACTGTTACTGTGTTTGGCATATCATATACGTCATGGGTAGCTAGCCAGGCCTTGTCGTGCGGGTGAGATACTCTCGGTAGCTTGCCGGGCTCTCTGAGAGGGGTGGAGGAATCGAACTCAGGGTTGGCCATGTTGGCCACTTGCAAGGCAAATGCCCTACCCGCTGTGCTATTGCTCCAGCCCCACATCATACATTAGACTGTCCAACCACTATTCACTGGATAGTAATTACCAACTCAAAGCCTTAGTTTCTAGTGAGGGAAGGTTGGCAATGCTTAGAAAAACATATTTACCTCTGCCTTCTGATTCACCAACCTAAGTAAGTATAAATGCAATGTCTATACCAAGACACAATGGGAAATAGGAAACTCTTCTCAAGTATTTTAGTTTTATTTCAGAAAAAGTGAAAGATTGACATTATGCAACAATATGAGAGAATTAAGATCTTTGTGTATGGATAAGAAATGATCTCGATGACAGATCTTAACTTGAAAATTATAAAGTAATACAATATTCTATAAAATATGCCACTTTGATGAAAAATGACACATAGTTTAATGACGAAGGCCATAAATACCAAAGACAGAAATACAAAATTAACAAAAAATATAAACCTTTGGAGAGTAGTAGAAATCGGGCGAAAGAAAGAAGAGAGATTGACGCAACAAAGTTTCTTGAATGTAATTTTACATTAATAGGTGTTTATTACAACACTCAAAATTAAATCTTAAAAAATAGCAAATAATATCTGAAATTTATAGACAAAACAAAAGTGAACTTAGAATAAGAACAAATCAACAAATTTAAGGAAACATTATTTTGATACACAATCAGTAGAAATTCTTTTTTTTAACTGTAATAATGGAACTATTATATTAGACGTTTGGATGACCCTATTCTGTGTTAACATTTCCTCGAATACTCTGCCTACAATGCTCAGAGCCTCATATTTATACAAACACAAAGCAGTGGTCAGAACAGTGAAGTGCTCATGACAGTGAAGGAAAATGTGGTTCTGAAAATAATACCACAGGAGCAGAGTGGGAAGCAAAAATGGCAGAGCTGGGGCTGGAGCAATAGCACAGCGGGCAGGTCTTTTGCCTTGCACGCGGCCAACCCGGGTTCGATTCCCAGCATCTCATATGGTCCCCTGAGCACCGCCAAGGGTAATTCCTGAGTGCAGAGCCAGGAGTAACCCCTGTGCATCGCCAGGTGTGACCCAAAATGCAAAAAAAAAAAAAAAAGAGAGAGAGAGAACAATGGTGTTCTCCTCATACTCCCCCACCACAAGAAGCATCTGCAATAGTCTGTAATAGGCCTCTTTCACAGGGACCTCTTCTTGCTTAAAGAGATGTTTCGGAGTCACAGAAAAAAATCCAGAAGGAAAACCCAATGTGTCTCTTAAAACCTGCCAAAAAGATGATTCCCTCCTTAATTTTTCAAACTTTGTACAAAAGTAACAAAAATGTCCCCTAGCTAGTACATTCTAGGTTCTCAAAATGGTTGGAATTAGATTCTTCTGGTGTCATCCCTAAATCTTTCAACAACTTTAAGATCTGCACACTTGACCTGTTTATGGTGAAATTTATTTCAAATAAATTATTAAAGGTTGTGAGCCTAATTATTAAAGCTTCTTGTTAAGTATGGGTTCTATTATCTATCGTCCAGAAATAATAAATCTAATTTCTTTACCCTTTTCATAAAAAGAAATTCTTTCAAAATCTTGATAACCCTCCAAACTGCAGTATCAATATCACCAGTTAATCATGAAAAGCACAAGAGTCTTGAATCGCACCCCCAAACCCTTGTGTCAAAAAAAGTTTAGAGTTATGACTCAATGGCCATATTCTAACAGTCTTTTAACTGATTCTGAAAAACGCCAAATGTTAAAGATGACCACTTTGATTTCTGAGGCACTCAGAAAAATGCCAGCCTGAGCAGTTAGGGCCAGAGAGTCACAGGGACCTCTGCATTCCCTCACCCCTGCCAGAGATCTTAGGGTCATTTTCACCTTACTCTTACTTCACTATCTTCCTATGCTTAATTCCATTTTTCTGTTTATGTGCATTGACTTTCCCAACTTATTTAGCACATTCTGCATTTTATTTCAAGACATGTGTTACCCACACTTTGATATCAATTGTCAATTTAATTAGAAGATACTTGATTCCAAAAATGGAAACGTTGGTAAGGATATGTGCTTAAACATGAAAGGTACTCAAGGAGCAGTGGCACAGAAAACCATACCAGGCTTTCAAGTCAGCTGTGTTTAGATCAATTTTTGTTAACCATATTAATTCGGTGCAGTGCTAGCAAAAACAGGTAGTGAGGCCAGTCTGTGATAGAATGCAGGAAGAAGTCTCCTACACAGGAACTCTGATAACTTTCTCATTCCCTAGATGAGGCAAACATTTCCCCTCCTCCTCTTTGGGAAAGCGCAAAATCCCAGCTCATCTAAAGGACCCATCGTTCTCCTCGTCTTTGTTGTCTCTCCAAGTTGTCACCTATAACAGTCTGCTAGGACTGTGTGACAGTGCCACAGACTGTTGGGTTTAAAAACAGAAATATGTTGTCTCACAGATGCAGTCTGATATCAATATGCCAAAAGGGTTGGTTTTTTTTCTCTGTAGGTTATCTTCTCCCCTTTTTCCTGAATGCTCTCATGCTCTTACGTCCAAGCCTGTTCGGATTGGGACTGGGCCTCCTCCACCCAGACCCCCCCATCTTCCAGTAGCTGGGCATTAAACCCACCAACTGCCCCTAAGCATCATGTAATCCCATCAATGGCCAAGACCCAGAGACTATAAAACCAAGCGCCCGGAGAACAACAGAGTCTCCTGCCCCCTTGCCTGGCTGTCCTCACGGGGGCCCCTTGAAGGGGGGCAGGTTGAGTTTCCCTCCCCACCCTGAGCAGAGCCCTGACATCTGAAGACCTCAGGAACCAGCCACAGCCATGTTTGAGACCACTCTCGACACACTCGGACGAGCCTCACGCATGAAGAAACCGGCAGAGGAACCCAAGTGTGCAGGACCCAGGGCTGAGATCTTTAAGCCAGCTCAGATTGAAACTGGGTCTCCTTCATCCAGATCCCCTATCTTCCAGTAGCTAGGCGGTACATCCACCAATTGCCCCCAGCGCCATGTAATCCCATCAATGGCCAAGACCCAGAGACTATAAAACCAAGCTCCCAGTCGCGCAACCAACCTCTTATTGTCTAGTTCTCACTCTCAGAGAATCCGGCAGGCTACTAAGAGTATCCTGCCCACATGGCAGAGTCTGGCAATCTCCCCATGGCGTATGAAATATGCCAAAACCCAGTAACAATGATGGGTCTCATCCTCCTGACCCTGAAAGAGCCTCGAATATGGCACTTGCTAAAATCTCAGGGCTAGGACAAAATGGAGATGTTACTGGTGCCTGCTCGAGGAAATCGATGAACAACAGGATGACAGTGATACAGTGAGGTTACCTTCTCCCCTTTTTCCTGAATGCTCTCATGCTCTTACATCTGTTCTTATTTTTGTTCTAATCTACTCTTCTTGAAAAGACATATGTCATATTGAACAAGATCCTATACTGATTACATTTTTTTTAATTTTTGATTTGGGGGGACACATTCATTGGTACTCTGGGCTTAGTACTGACTCTGTGCTCAGGGATTAGTCCTATGATGCTCTGGGACTGTATGTGGTGCCAGGGACCAAACCTGGGCGAGCCACATGCTCAGCAAATGCCTTAACTATCTCTCCAGTCCCCAGTATGACTTATAATTTCCCTATCTTCCAGTGAAGTCTTATTCGCAGAGGCTGGGGTATAGGACTTCAAGTTAGATCCATATTAACACAGACTTAAGGGGGGAAAAGGCAAAAGATGTTCACTGAAACTTAAGAAAAGCTCTGCCTCCTTTAGGCAGTCTAGTGGCGGTATAGTGACTAAACAGAAAACATGGTTATGTGAACAAAGTATTTTAAAAAGCAAGTGTGAGCACTACAGATAACCAAGATCAACTAAATCAAGGAAAAGACAGGGGCCATTATCTGTACATTTAACATGTGGTATGTGCCCATATTATACCAAAATCTTATTTTGGATAATGGCCTAAAGATACTGTGGTACCTAAAGATATTGTGGTTTATTTAAAACACAAAAATTCAGGGGCCAAAAGGATAGCGCGGCTGGTAGGGCATTTGTCTTGCATGCAGCTGATCCCAGTTAAATCCCTGACATCTTGTATGGTTCCCTGAGACTGCCAGGAATGTTCTCTGAGTGTAGAACCAGGAGTAAACCATGAGCACAGCCAGGTGTGGCCCAAAAACCAAAAACTGAAATAAAATGCAATTTTAAGTGCTATGAAACCTGTACAGAACGATAATAAACTAGAACACAATAATTTTATTATATTTTTCTAATTTATTGAGCTAGCATTGGTTTACATGAAAGTCTATGTCTTAGAAATACAATTTTATGCCATACCAAAATCAAAATATCCCTCTACCACATAGATTTTTAAAAACCAGAGGGCATGTTTAAATTGATAGAGCATGATAAAAACAATTGATAATTGTATTGATAATCAATTTAATTCTAATAAACCTCACCAGGTTGATTTGAACATATCTCAGTTGCCCCCATGCCTCCCATCTAGAGACTCCTGCTATTGCCCCAACGTGTAACCATCCATGACCAGTGGTAGATGGAAACTTAGAGTCAGATGGAAACCTAGAGGAAGGAGCATTAACTCTTGATTCAAACATACCTGGATTTAAAACTCAGATACACTAACTGTGCAATACCAAGCAAGCCATCTGATCATTTGAAGTCTACTTCCACTTCTGTTAATGTATTACCACACCAAAAGCAGAGGGATCTTGCCATGATTAGAAACCAAGTAAGCTGAAATACACAGGAAGTGCAAGTGCCAATAAAAGATACCCACAAAGTTGGCCTTTCAAAATCAAAGCAAGGTAATGAGGAATCTGCCTTTATAGAAGCTTCTTTCCCTTCTCTCCAGAAGTAAAAGCAATTAACTTTTTCTTGTTTCTAGCCATTCCATAATATTCTGCAATTTTCTTTTGATAAACTGTTTTGATTTGTGACAATTCCATTGTAGGTACATTTGTGGTGGGGGCTCTATATTCATGGTTAGTTAACAAGGCTGTAGAATTTCAGAAGTATAGCTCTACACTAAGAGACTACATCCACTATCAAGTTGCCTCTGATATCAAACTGCTCTCTCGCAGGGCTGGAGCAATAGTACTGTGGGAGGGCACTTGCATTGCACGTGGCTGACCTGGGTTCAATTCCCAGAACCTCACAGGACCTATTATTCTCCCCCCAAGCCTACCAGGAGTGATCCTTGAGCACAGAGCCAGGAGTAAGTCCTGAGCCCCACTGGGTGTGACCCAAAAGTCAAAACTCTGAAAGAAAAAACCACCTCTCTCCCCATTCTTCCCGTCTTCTTGTCCCACTCCCACCATCAAAGTACTTCCTCTTTTTGAAGAGTTTCGGAGTTAGTTTTGGTGCTTGCTCATTTTTCACCAATTCGTTTGCTTTAGTAATTCCTAGTCCACATATGAGTGAAGCAATCCAACAATGGTCTTTCACTTTTTGACATTTCGCTTGTTTATACACCACAGCTTCTTACTCATCTGCCCATGGACTTTCAGGTTGATCCCCATTTTAGCTATTTACACATTAGTGTAGAATTTACCTCTTTGAATTATATCCCTGTATCACTGTCATCCCGTTGTTCATGGATTTACTCAAATGGGTGCCAGTAACGTCTCCATTCGTAATATCAAATTATATGTTTGTGACATCACATTTCTCACAGATATATCTTTTTTAATTAGTGCTTTTATATTCTTCCGTTAAAAATCTAGGAGAAGTATTGCTATGGTGTATGGAATCCCATTTGTAAGGAATCTCCATACCGTTTCCTTAGAGGTTGCATCCATTCACTTCCCACCAACAATGTATCAGCACTTTTGCCACATCATTGTGGACATTGTTGTTTAAAATGTTTTTATACACATCATTCTCACAATTATGAGCAGATATTATAATGCAGTTTTTATTTGTGTATTCCTAACAATAAATAATGTTGAGCATTTTTCGTCCCTGAACCATTTGACTGACTCCTTAGCAGGGTTTAAAATCTTTTGCCTACTTTTCTAACAGAATCACTTGCTTTTTCAGTTAGACTTGTGTGATATCTTTATATCTCTAGGATATTAATCTTTTAAGTATAGGATATGCAAATATCGTCTCCCAAGTGTTGAGTGGTCTCTATTTAATGGAGGCAGGGGAATTGGATTTGTTGAGGGGTGGGAGGGTTTCGGGGCCTTACACATCTTTGCTCAAGTCTTATTCCTGGCTTTGCACTCAAGCAGCAGCTCCTGGCGATGCTTGGATGACCATTTGTGATACTGGGGTTCAAAACTGGGTCTGCTGCATGCAAGGTAAGCACCTTACCTGCTGTGCGGTAATTCTGGCCCCAGTTTATAAATCTCTTTGGAAACTTCTTTTTTCAAGTTTAGGTTGTTTATTACATTGTTTCTTTTCAACCCTTCCTGTCCCTTTATGTTGTTGCAATTATTGTTGTTACCATTGTCATTGATACACTTCTAATGTGGGAGGAGGAGGTCACACTCTCCACCGTGGTAATGCCTTGTGGGTTACACTGTGGCACTGGAACTCAGTGACAGTGCCAGTAATTGCACTTAATGACCTGAGGCTGCATAAAACTCACTCCCTCATGCCTGAAGAGCAAGTGCTATACCAGGAACCCACATCTCCAGGTTCCTTGAAGTTGTATTTTTGTTTTTGTAACCGTTTATTTTGCTGCATTAGCTTTTTTATTCAACGTAATTCCATTTTTCCCCTTAATTTTGCTTTCTTGCCAATGGACTTGAGTGTCTAAATGCATCTCTGATGTTGACATTCTAAAGTGTATCACCTGAAGGGATTTTGGAGGTTTCCCTTAGATCCAGAATCCAAGGATCCCAAGCAGTGGGCTGGTAGAATAACTTACCAAGAGTCAGACATTTAGATAAGAACGGAGTAAAATTTACTAGAGAGCTCATTGACCAGAGTTGCAGAGTTGCAGATCACACAGGGAGGCCTTCTCAGCACAGGCGTGGGGAACCTCTGATCTATCTTAGGTGCTCCCGAGCGTCCATTTGAGCTCAAAAGAATACCATTGTTTCTATGGGCCCAATAACCCTGGGAACTAGTGGTGAGCTCATTGCAGGAGGCGGGTACAGGCGTGGCAAGGTCAGAGCAAACTAGATCCAAGAATGAGAGGCAGCAGGAGGGGAGGGGAGTGATGGTGCAGAAGCCACAGGTCACTTCTGGGCGTGTTAAACTGTTCCCATGGTACCAACAGGAACAAATCAGCTGGAGAATTGTCCCTATGGAACTGTCAGTTTCTTCATAATCTGTGTTTTCTTCTATTTACTTTATGGCTTGGGATCTAATATCCAAGTCTTTTATTTGTTTTGAGTAAATTTTTGTGTATAGAAGTAAAGGAAACCCTAAAAACCACACACGCGTGTGCGTGTGCGCGTGCGCACACACACACACACACACACACACACACCAAAAAAATTAAAAAACCCGTTACAAATAATGAATGGAGTAAAATGATAGGATATAAAATCTGTTTCATTTCTAGTTGTAAGAAATGAGTCAATGGAAAAAGAAAATATTTTTTCAATCTAATTTACATCTGTATCCAAAAAAATAAAATTACTAGAAGTAAACTTTTAAAAAGAGATGAAAGTCCTAATCACTGAAAATGATGACATTACTAAATGAAATTAAAGAAGGCAAAAAATTGGAAAGACATATTGCATGCATTAGATTGATTCAATGCAATTTCTACCAAAGTGCCAATATAATTTTTCAAGGATATATAACATGCAAGCCTAGAATTTATGTGAAACTGACAAAGATCCCCAAATAATCAAAGCCATTCTCAGAGGAGAGAAATAGAGATGTCACACTTCGTAGCTTCAAACAAGATTACAAAACAATAGCTATTAAAAAGGTGTGGCATTGGTACAAAAACAGACACGCAGTCCAACCAAATAAAATAGAGAACCTAGGGCCAGAGGTGTGGTGAGCTGTAGAGAAATCATGTTACACATGTGAAATCCTGGATTCAATCTCCAGTACTGTATAAAAGACAAGAAAAAAATCCATAGGAAAGAGAACATGTCAATAAACATATGTGACAACATCACCAAGTTTTTACAATGGATAAAGGAAAGTTTCTTTGCAAACACCAGTTCTATATCTGGCACCAAATATGATCTCCCAAGCACTCCCAAAAATGATCCCTGAGCTGAGTCAAAAATAAGCTCAGCAGGGTACCTTCTCCCAAAATAAAAAGCAAAAAGTAAATGAAATTCTCTTCAACAAATAGTGTTGGAAAACTGAAAAGTAGTCAGTCACCTGCAGAAAAATTAAACTAGATCACTACATACACACTTATTTTGCCAATAATATTGTAATACAGAGATGTAGCACTGTAGCACTGTCCTCCCGTTGTTCATCGATTTGCTCAAGCGGCCACCAGTAATGTCTCCACTGTGAGACTTGATACTGTGTTTGACATATCGAATATGCCACAGGAAGCTTGCCAGGCTCTGCCATGCAGGAGGGATACTCTCGGTAGATTGCCGGGCTCTCCAAGAGGGACGAAGGAATCAAACCCGGATCTGCTTCGTGCAAGGCAAATGCACTATCCACTGTGCTATCGCTCCAGCCCATATATATAGATACGTACACATATAAAAAAAAACAAAATAATTGAATCTAATAGCATTTTCCTAATGTCACTCTTTTTCATTTTAGGATATTTTCTCTTGAGAATTAATTGAATAGTATTCTGCCATCCTAACAGAATGCATTGTACAAATTATGAAACAGATATAGAATAAGGAAAATTTTAATAGTATCACAATACAGAGAAGTAAAGTAAAGTAAAGGCCCTCCCGTTGATCATCGATTTGCTCGAGTGGGCCCAGTAACATCTCCATTGGAGATT
>JAOXYA010136564.1:0-10185 GCA_028565675.1 Sorex palustris | reverse complement strand
CAAGCTACCGAGAGTATCTCGCCCGCACGGCAGAGCCTGGCAAGCTCCCTGTGACGTATTCGATATGCCAAACACAGCAACAAGTCTCAAAATGGAGACGTTACTGGGCCCGCTCGAGCAAATCAGTGAACAATGGGAGGACAGTGACGGTGATCTCATATTTATACTATGGGACATGTAACTGAATCTCACGTGTTGTGCATCTCTGTCACCCCTTTTCCCACTCTACCCCCTCAAGAATCCAAGCCAGCTTTCCCCAGCTCTTCTCCCCTCTCCCCCGCCCTTGGGATTAATTGTGGTCTCCTGTGGGTTACACTTTTTGGGGGGGTGAGTGGGGGTTGGTGCCACAATTGAACTGAGGACCTCGCCATCCAGGGGAAGTGCTCTATGCCCGAGACACATCCTACCCCTCTGGTTGCCTCTGGAAAATTCACTTCATTTGTTTATTACTGTGGAGCCTACACCTGGCGGGGCTGGAGGTCAAACCCAAGTGGCCAGTGTCCTCTGCCACATGAGCTGCATTCCTGGCTCCCGGAGATGTGACTCTCAAAAAGATTGTTTAGGGCTCTGTCCGCCCTTGGAGAAGCCCGCGTTCTCCCATGAGCACATCTCTCTCTCTCTGTCTCTCTGTCTCTGTCTGTCTCTGTCTGTCTGTCTCTCCCTCTCCTTCTCTCTCTCTTTCTCTGTCTCTGTCTCTCTGTCTCTCTCTCCTCCCCGTCTCACCACCCCTCCACACCTCCAAACACCTCCCAATAAAATCTGTTTACTTCAAAAAATAAAATGAAAGGGATTGTTTAGGGGCCAGGGAGACAGAACAGCAGGAAAGGCACTTGGCTTGCGTGTCCCAATCTGGGTTCAGTCCCCCGCATCCCACGTAACCCACAGCACCACCAGGAGCTCTTCCTCCGCACAGAGCCAGGAGTTAGACCTGAGCACTGCTGGGTATGACGCCCCCACCCTCCCGAAAAAAAAAGTTGATTTAGCCTGTTTTCATTCAATGTTTTATGTTATTTGGGGGCGGAGGGAATGTCCCCACTCATTCTCAGGGCCTTGGGGTCATTCCTGGCAGTATTTGGCTAGATGATGTTAGCTAGATACCAAGTGGTACTTGGTAGGGTGGGGGGCGTGTGGTAAGGGATTAAATTTGAGGTGTGCGGCAGGCAAGGCATGAGCTCCGCCCCTCCTTCCCCCCTTTTTTTCTTTTTGGGTCACACCTGGCAATGCACAGGGCTTACTCTTGGCTCATGCACTCAGGAATTACTCCTGGCGGTGTTTGGGGGACCGTAGGGGATGCTGGGAATCAGATCTGGGTCGACTGCATGCAAGGCAAACGCCCTCCCTGCTGTGCTATCGCTGCAGCCTGTATGCTCCAGTTCTTTGAGCTGTCCTCCCAGCCCCTAAAATGTTTTATACTCATGGCTCTAAGATTATGTTCCTTCTGTTCCTTTCACAGATTTTTTTCCACTTTGAAACTGCTCCATGCGGGCATGCCCGTGCCTTTACACAGGTATTGGGATTCGTGAGGTTTGGGGGCGCACAGTGGCATGTGTTTTTCTCCTTTTGGCCACCACACCTCACTTCTAGGGTCCAGCGATGTTCCTTGGCCTTGCCCTTTAGATGGCCTTGGGACGGTCAGCTCAAGGCCTTCTTCCTGTGCTGGGAGCCAGACGCTGTGAGCGCTGCCCCTGGGCTTCAGAGCTCACTTGCTCCTCCACCGAGACTTTCCAGTGGTGATTCTGAGTATAATTCGCTCGCTCCTTACAGGTCCCACTGCTTTTATCTCTAGCGCCCTATGAAGAATTTGAAATATTATTTATGTGGCCGTGGCAAGTCTTGGGTGTATAAAAATCAAGATTAAAAACAATGTCATTTCTTGCTCATTCTGAGATTCAGACAAAGCAACAGAAGCTGAATAGTTCCCGTTTCTTTGCGCGAGTCTGTCTGCTTATCTCTGTGCATTAATAAAATAACACAATTACTTAAAGGGCCAATTAATTGATTAATTTCAGTTGAATTTCAGAGAAAAGGATCTAGAGGGAAATGGAGCCTTTAAAATTACCCATGAATGTCAGCTAGCTTTAATAATTAAAAAAGCACCCCAAGAATGGCATGCTTTGTTTGTACAGCGAGAGTGAAATGGATAATCAATGGGGACGTAAAGCAAACCATGTAGTTAAAGCAAACTAAATCTTTTCTCTTCATCCTTAGCATATATAATTTTCAGCCTCAGATATTTTATACTTTCTGCAGTGTGATTTTATTCTATAACTACTCATTGATGAGATAAAAGTTTCTTAATTGCTATAATCCTATAGGGGAGGAGAGGAAAATTCCCCTTCCTCCCTCTGGGGTCTTCTGCTGCCGGTTAAGGAATCAAATTAGCATCATGCAGATTAGTAGGGGAGAGAAAATGTCGGGCCAGAGAGATTGCACAGTGGGTAGGGCGCTGGCCTTGCTTGCAGCATCCTATATGGTTCCCTGAGCACTGCCAGGAGTGATTCCTGAGTTCAGAGCCAGGAGTGACCCCTGAGCATCACTGGATGTGCCCTTACCTCCAGAAGGGGAAAGTTTGATTAAGACGTAGAGGGGATGAATAGAAACGTGTGAATTCCAAATGGGGACATAGATCCCAAGGAATGGGCCGAGCGCCAGAGGCTTCCAAGAAGAGATGGGAACTCTTGGCAAAGACCAGCTGTTGGGTACGCAGCTGTATTCAGAAAAGCCCCACAGGCAAGCTTTTTCTCTGGAGACCTTATTTCCAGACACAGCCCTAGTCCTGACCAAGCTCCCTCCGTGCATATCTGATTTTGTTTCGTTTTGGGGCCACATCTGGCTGTGCTCAGGGCTCACTCCTGCTCAAGGATCACTGCATGGGGCCGAGGATTGAACTGAGGTCAGTAGAATGCAAGGCAAGCACCCTGCCGGCTGTTGTACTCTCTCTCTCTGGCCCACATAGAAATTCTTTAAAAGGAGTAGAAGGAATGGTAACATTTTCTTGTACACCCATAGGGCTTCCATTGACTTCAGTTGACAACAACCCAATGCCATAGAGGGTGGATGTCTTCGTGGGGCTGTGAGGGAGAAATGGGCATTGGGGGCCATGAGAGGGAGGGATGGACATTGGGGGTCGTGAGGGGGAGGGATGGACATTGGGGGTCGTGAGAGGGAGGGATATCTTTGTTATGTTCCGGGAAGGGAGTTTCGCTCACACATTGACCAGACCAGACGTGAGGCTGCAAATACAAGGCCCCTTTATCGCTAGCTCGAGCTAGGGTCCAAGTCTCATCCAACGTAGTGGAGTCTTGACAAGGACCCTGACTCCAAATTCTAAGCAGCTTGTATAGGGTTTGGTTACACAACAGCATTTCTTTTAGTATGGCCAGTTGGCAGTATGTTTCCAAAGCTGGTCCCTGTCCGGTCTCCGTGACTTCAGGGACCAGCATTATGTTTCCAGTTCTTGGTCCCTGTCCGGTCCTGAGACTCCAATCCCTCAGCCCTCTCTGCTTGGCTGGGCACCACTGCTCCTCACACAGCCTTGACCAGGGATGGGCGTGCCTGTGGCTTTGCTGAGACTTCCGAGCTCCTGGGCCCTTGTCTCTGACTCGCCGGCCTTAGTCCCTTCTTCAGATGGACAGTGGTGATCTTGAGGAGACCCTTTTCCGTTCCATTTGTGGTTGACTTGGCCTCAAGTCCTGTTGCTGAACACGAGTGTCACGTGGTCGTTGCAGCGGGCGACTGGGCTTCCAGGTCGCTGTGCGGGGCTTGGTGCAGTGACTCTGTTTCCCCAGCTGGGTTTGCCAGCGGTGGGTGTGTCACAGTCCAGCCGCTCCCACCAGCCTGTCTATGGATTCTGTTTTTCTGGTTCTGTTGCTGTGAGGGTGTTTCCCCGTAGACTCTGGGGCAGGGCCATTTCGCTGCAGTGTCTTTGCTTTTGGAAACCAGAACAGTGGTTCTAGTATTTGTTTGCTTTTGATGGGGGACTGAGGCAATGACATGGCATAGGAGAAGGCCCTGGCTTTAATCCCCCCTCTCATCCCCCCCTCCCCACATGCAGGGTTAGCACCTGATCTGCACCATTTCTCTGGCCCTAACATGAAGATCTTTTTTTTTTTAATTGAATCACCGTGTGATAGCGCATTACAAAATTGCTCATGATTGCTTTTCAGTCATACAATGTTCCAACACCCGTGTCCCCAGTTTCCCTCCCACCCCTTCAAGCCATTCCCCCATCCCAATCTGCCTCTGTGGCAGGCACCTCTCCCCTCCCCACCTCTTATTTTAGCCATTATGGTCTGCAATATAGGTGCTGAAAGGTTACCAATATATTCCTTTACCTGCTTTCAACATTCAGCTCTTGTCCAGAGTGATCATTTCCAATTCCAGTGATCATAGTGGACCCTCTTCTATCGTAGCTACCTCCATCTCCCACACCATTGGCCAACCATTGACCAGTCCTCCTGGCCCGTTTTCCCTGGCATTGGGTATTAGTGTCATACTTTTTTTTTTAATATACCACAAATAAATGCACTCATTCTATATCTGTCCCTCTCCTTCCTACTCATTTCACTCAGCATGATACTCTCCAAGTCTATCCGTTGATAGGCAAATTTCATGACCTCAGAAAAATGACCATTTTTTTTTTATAATCGAATCCTAAAATGCAGATACTCTCTGATGAAACTTCTTGATCGTGCAGGAGTTAGATCTTGTTGAAATCCTGCTTGGGTGGCTTTGAAGAACCGTAATTCCTTTTTTGCCTCTGCCCTGTAGGTGGGGATTGAGAGTGAACGCATGTCAGTCAGGGACACAACCCCTGTGTGCTCTGGCCCTTCCTGGGTGCTGGTGTCTCTTGCTAGCCCTTTCCCCTCTTGTTTTTGTTAATAACAATCTTTTTTTCCTGGTTTTCCACAGTAAGATCATCATTTACTTAACACTTCCTTGGAAAAGTAACTTTGAAAAACATAAAAAAAAAAAAAAGCTTCCCTCCTGCCATTGTTTGTTTGTTTAGGCTCTTTTGGGAAATTGCTTAAAAGATGTATTTATTCAGACTATATAACTCCTTTCTCATTTCTAAATTTGAACTGGGTTTTCCTCTAGTCCAGCCTCTCCAGAACTTTCAGATTTCAGGATGGGGCTGGGAATGAGCTCAAGTGTTCATTTCCCTTCAGAACTTCGATCTCTTGTTGAAACCAGAACTGTGAATTTCTCTCATTCCGACCTCCTCCCCCTGCCTCCATTATATAACAGATTCATGTCATCATTTAATTTTATTCTGTCTTGGTGGATGTGATAATGAGAGTGTGTACAATCAGATGTGTAAATTGGATTGCGAATTGAAGAACTGAAACAGCTGATAAAGTGGCTCTCTCCTTGAGCCACTTGATTAAGTTTTTCTGATACACTCGAATTTTCTTTCATTCTCCTTTTCTCTCTCTCTCTCTCTCTCTCTCTCTCTCTCTCTCTCTCTCTCTCTCTCTCTCTCTTGCGGGGGAGCACACCGGTGATGCTTAGGCTACTCCTGCCTCTGTCCCCAGGAATTACTCCTGCTGGTTCTCAGAGAACCATTATGGGATGTTGGGATTGAGATTGAACCTAGGTTGGCTGCATACAAGGCAAACTCCCTACCCACAGTACTGTCTCTCTGGCCCTCGCTTTCCTCTGTTGAAAGATGTTTATTGCTAGTGTTTGCTGAGAGTAGAGATTAAGATATGGCTTTTACAGGAAGGGAGCTAAGTGTTGATTTGCTTTCTTATTTTATGGGGATATTCTTCACAATAGGAACATATATATCATATGCTTTAGGGTCACTTCTTCTTTAATTCTTTCAAAGAATCATTTTACTTTCTTTTGCCCAACAAGAAGGAAATAGTGTGATTCAAATGACAAACTATATCTTAGACTTTACGTGGAGAAAGGTGTCATATAGGCATATACATATATATGTGTGTGTATATATGTGTATATATATTTATATATAGTGGTTTCATTTTCCTTTGTCTCACTAAATCTTAATTTCCTTTAGACCTAAAAGTTTCAGAAATGCCGCTTAACTTTAAATTCCTTGATATAGAGGAGTACAAAGGCTTTTTGGTAGAAATACTCTTAGTTCTCTGATTGGGGTCTGGGAACCAAACTTTCAAAGATTAATGAAATAATAGTGGAATTGCCTAGATTTAATGATATAAATGCTCATGAGAATTCAACAGGAAGTGCCATCTAAGGAGATGGTTAAAATTTGATTAAATTCCATCTTATAGGAAATAAAGAATGGGAAAGAGTTTAGACAGAGAAATAGGGGTTGGGACTTTTGGAAGGGAGTTTTTGATCTTTTCAATCCATGTATGTTTCTTTAAGTATAAATTCCTCTGGATAGCTGAGGCCTTCAGGTGTATTGTGTTCATATAATAGACCTTGAGTATTTCTGAATTTGTGAAACCTGTATAAAATGCAATTTTGATTAACCGGAAATGTTTATAGATTAATTGATTGACAGAGATTGTGGCAATAGACTGAATTTACAAGGGAGAAACAACCTAATTACAAATGACAGTTGGCCCAGGAGAAAAAGAAGAGTCAACATATATGGCTTATGTGATTATTACCGAATTATTAAGAGGCCATGTGCCGTCTGCGTGTTGTTTGACCAGGCTTATGCTGTCATATTGAAGTGAAGGGCAGTGATTTTGACTGCCAGTGTTTTGCTTTTGACCTTGGGCGAGCTGTTTTTTACTCTTTCTGTTTCTCAGTTTTCGCTTGTGCAAAATGACAAGAGTTAGAAAGTTTTGGATGTTTCTCCCAGATGTGAAAGTCTTCATAGATAATTCAGCTTGATGCATTGTATTTTGTGTGATAAGAAACTTAACAATGCTATGCATTTCAGAAACATTTCCTTTAGCATACACGGCTTATTTTCCCAAACGTGTTTGGGATGTAGGCCAGTGTATGGAGGGTTGGAATAAAGCTTTGGAAAATGAACAAACCAGAAAGATAAATGTTGATGAGCCATTGGAATAGCCTCTTCTCCCTTCTGTCTGGTGTTATCTGCTTGGGGGCATACAGCTTGGATTGCACTGCACACATGGTTGGTTGGGGTGCTTGTACACGCTTGTGACACACACCTGGAGGCGGAGCACTTGAGTTTGCACACTTGGTGTGGTTCTCCAGAGTTTGCACACTTCTGTGATGCTGACAATCATAGCAGCAGTGCCTGGAATTGTACTCAGTGATGTGGGGTGGCTGGGGATTGAACCTGTGGTCTCACGCATTAAGATGGGATCTCTACCATAGAGCTACATTCCTTCTTTCCCCTACCCCTAGTAAAACAGAGAGAGAGAGAGAGAGAGAGAGAGAGAGAGAGAGAGAGATAGCTTTAATTGCAGCAAGTTGCTCTAATTGTTATATTTTAATGTTAGTCTCTTTTATGCCTCATTTATAAATTAAACTTTATTATAGGTTTGTATTGGAGTGATAGCACAGCAGGTAGGGCGTTTGCCTTGCATGCGGCCGACCTGCGTTTGATTCCTCTGCCCCTCTTGGAGAGCCCAGCAAGCTACTGAGAATATCTCACCCACACGACAGAGCCTGGCAAGCTCCCTGTGGCATATTTGATATGCCAAAAACAGTAACAAGAAGTCTCATGATGGAGACGTTACTGATGCCTGCTCAAGCAAATCGATGAACAACAGGAAGACAGTGCTGCAGTGCTATTATAGGTCTGCTGGGCTAGACTGATAGCACAGCGGGTAGGGCATTTGCCTTGCATGCTGCCAACCCGGGTCTGATTCCTCCGTCTCTCTCAGAGAGCCTGGCAAGCTGTCGAGAGTTTTCGCCTGCACAGCAGAGCTTGGTAAGCTCTCTATTGTGTATTTGATATGCCAAAAACAGTAACAACAAGTCTCACAGTGGAGACATTAATGGGGCCCACTCGAGCAAATCGATGAACAACAGGAGGACAGCTCACAGCCAATGCTACAGTGCTGTAGGTCTGCTGTGTATAGGGAAATGCATAGAATATATAAAATTCGATGCTAATCTGTCTAGCATTCGCTGGGGATCTTGACTTTATCTCCTATGACTTAGGGACCAGGGGTCCCCACTCACAGCCATTGACTGATGGTGTATGGTCGTTTTGGCACTAAGACTGCAGGTTTCAATGGTAACCCTAAGTGATCGGCCTAACACAAATCTCGCCTTTGTTAGAATATGCATTCTGGTCTTCCTAGACTCACACGTCTGCCTCTGCTTTGCTTTTGTCTTGGGATTTTCCCCACATATATCTAGCAGGCAGCCTGATCTCTTTCCCTTTGATACTCGTATTTCCCCCCTCTGCTTTTAGGTGTTCTGTGTTTTAGATCTTTGCGCTCAGCCCTTTGGCTGGGGGTGGCAAGTTAATTTCCCTTTTTCCTGGCTTCGCCCCTGCCTTGTAGTTTATTTTACACCAGCTGTTGTGTCACTTTGGCGCCACTCCACGTTCACACTGTTGCCCAAGTGAGGGGAGATTTTGGTCACCCACTAAGTCAGAGACTCTTTGGCCTCTTCCTTCAGACACGCCACCAGTCTACTTTCTGCAGTGTTGCCTCTAGCGGAACCTTCTTTAGTTTCTCCCTCTTCCTCCTTGTCCCTAATGCCACAACTGCCTGGAGCTTTCCTGGTCCCCATTTCCACCTTCTCCTCCTCCTCTCTGCTCTAATCTTCCCCCGAAAGCTTTGAAGCTTTTTACTCCTTTTGTTGGCTCATGCCTTTCCACTCCACAGTATGTTGTCCAGACATCTAGAACGAAAGTCACAAGACCGCTGTGGTCTGTGCTCGCTCACCTTCCTCCACGACAGTCGAGTGGTTGTGTGCGAAGGCTCGTGGCATTCTCTTTACACGTTCCCCTGTCTGCTCCTCGCCCCACCTCAGGGAGCTTCCTGATGAAGGACGAGAACCGTGCTGTAGGACGCAGGCTTTTAAAGCCCAAAGCAGTGGTCAGTGCCCTCACCGTCTGTCTTGGACGCTTGGCAGAGATTTCTAGGTGGGATGGCTCCACTTCTTCAAGAAACTAGATGTTCCTTCCTTGCAGAGATGATTCATGTAGCGGATTTTTTTTTTTAATGGTTTGATAAAGCGTTTCACATTTGCTACAAGGAAATGCAATGCAGTGATGTGCTTGGTACGGATTAAAAAAAGGAAGACCAGGTGGCAGAGCTTGTGGTACCTTCTCTTAGGTTGTGCAGCCGACCATGGCCATGATGGGCTCTTGTTGTCAACACTTTTCTTTCCTAGAAAACAGATGGAAAAAAATATACCCAAGTACTTAAAAACATTGTTCAAATGAAACACGGGTGCTGTTAAAAGTTGTACTGTGTTCTGCCTGTTCATTCCCATTTAGTCACTTTTGCTGTGGTTTCAGAGCATTTTATTGTGCCTGATTATCACTGGTTGACAGACCTGTGTGAATCCCAAAGGGGTAGACAGCCAGCACTGAGCTGGAAGCAGAAGATTATATATGTATATATACATATACACATATGTATGCACACAATATAATATAAATTATAATATGTATATTCTATATTATATATACATACACATACACATATACACTTATATACATATGTATACACAGTGGAATACTATTTAGCTGCAAAAAATGGTCATATTTGTTACTTGTGACAATATGGATTGAACTAGAGGTTATTGAGTTTAGTGAAGCAAACCAGGTGCAGGAAAGCTGACATTCTGTGTTTTTTTCATATGTGATATATGGCAAAGACAGAAAACAATAATAAATGTTCATACTCTGAAGATCAAAACAGCTCTACTATGCCTTATCTGTCTGTTCTCTTCATGTTTGTTTTGAGAATTTTGTTTCAAACATGAAACCACGATAAGCGAAGTATCTTAAGGGAGTTAAATGGGAAAAGGATATGAATAGTTTTCTAGGAAAAGGTCATCTGTGTCAACATACAGTATTTTCTATGTACACATATGCCCAGACAGTGACTGCTACCCACCTATCTTAACCACTGATTAAGTGAAGAAATGCTCAATAAAATGATCAGATTTAGCATTTCTACTTCTTAGAAGTTGTGCTATGGAAATAGACAACTTAGCATAGATTTTATTTATTATTATTTTTATTTATTTATTTTTAAAAATTTTTATTAGTGAAACACCATGAGGTACAGTTGTAGTTTTACAAAT
>JAOXYA010136558.1:0-10185 GCA_028565675.1 Sorex palustris | reverse complement strand
TCGATTCCCAGCATCCCATATGGTCCCCCGAGCACCGCCAGGAGCAATTCCTGAGTGCATGAGCTAGGAGTAACCCCCAAGTATCACCGGGTGTGACCCAAAAAGCAAAAAAAAAAGATTAAAAAAAAAGACTAAATTTAAAAGGATGGGCAGTGAGGAAGTTGTGATGCCTCCAAAGACCATAAGAGGGCGCTGGGGGTGGACTGGTCTCTGGGAGAACCAGAGAGAGGGGGGAGTGGGGGTCTCCGACAAGAGCCTTCTGAGACCCTGAAGTGCTGGCGGGGGTGGGGGGGGCGGGGGCTGCCTCACTGACACGTGAGCAGGTGCAGGAAGAAATGCTTCCCCCGAGAAGTGTCCACTAAGGGGAGCCCTACCCCGACTCCTCGCCCTTCACCTGAGCCCGCACACAATCAAAACTTGATATTTGTCCCTGTATTCGCTGCAGTGCGAGTCATAATAAATCCCGACACACCCGAGGGTCCCACTCAGATGCGTGGATCAAGAGCCCACGACCCGTCTACGCCATGGAGACAAAATCACGCTATTTGCCACGACGGGGATGTGAAAAGTATGGGGCTGGGTGAGGCCAGTTGGAAGGAGAGGGACCGACACAGGACGCAGGAGATGTCCCTCACCTGTGGGATGTGAAGAAGCACAGTAAGGTGGCAACCAGTGGCCAGCGGCGACGGACCCTGAGAATGGGTCTGCAGAACTGCACGAACCCCAAGCCAGTGGTGGAGGGCGGGGGACCGACTGCGTGGAGCCCTGTGAATCACGGCCACTCAGATAAATGTTCTCAGTTTTCAAGTCCCTCCTGGCCATGACCATCATCCTGCCCGTTTCTGTTTAGTTTCTAGTCGCTCTGTAGAGGGTTTTGAACAGGGCAGAGGATCACAGTTCCTTCCTCTTCTTTAGTATGGTATACATCCCACCCCGGGCAAGGAGTTCTTGGGGACCACTTCACCCCTCTCCCCTCCTCCTCTCCAGCCCACCCCAAGTCAGACTTTTTTTTTTTTTTTTGCTTTTTGGCTCATACCCAGCGATGCTCAGGTGTTACTCCTTGCTCTCTGAACTCAGGAATTACTCCTGGCAGTGCTCAGGGGACTCTATGGGATGCTGGGAATTGAACCTGGGTCAGCCGCGTGCAAGGCAAACACCCTCCCAGCTGTGCTATAGTCTAGTCCCCAAGTCAGACATTCTTGTCCCAAACTCTGCCTTCGTGTCACCTGCCCGGGCGTGAGAGGAGGGAAAGGGGCAGCCCCACGGCCCGGTCCAGGCGACGAAGAGAGACTCAGGCTGTCTGCCTCACAGCCCCCTGCCCCAGGCAAGCAGCACTAGCCCCGCCTCTGTGAAAGTCCAGGGCCCCTGTCAGGCTGCAGATGCAGAATGAGGGGCCACCCCTTCCCGTAACCCACGGTGCTGTCTCAACTCTGCCCCCTTCCAGGAACGGCACTGCCAGCAGCTATTTCTCAGTTTTCTTAGCACCAAATGCATATCTGTTCCCCGTGGCCCTGCAGAGTGCTGGGCAGGGCGTGCTTTCTCCTATGCGTCTCTCGCTCACGCCTCTGTTCACTCCCTCGCCTCTGAGTCCACACCTACCCACTCACCCACCCTTTCACGGCAACGTTTCTTCCCCCATCTGCTCTTCTCTAGGTATGCCCACTAATCTTCCGGCCACTCACCCATCTTTTCATCCCATCATCTGTCCACCCAACGATCCATCAATCTACTCCAGGCATCAAATCTCAGAGTTTTGTTGGTTTGTTAATGGGCCACACCTGGGTGTTCTCAGGGCTTATTCCTGGTTCTGCACCAAGAGATCACTCCTGGCGGGGCTCCTACAGGGTGCTGGGGATGGAACCCAGGTTGGCCACAAGGCTCCTATAGGTTGCTGGGGATAGAACCTGGGTTGGCCACACGCAAGGCACGAGCCCTACCCACTATGCTCTCAGCCACCCAGCCCCAGGCTTCGAGTGTTAAAGCACTTCATTCCACACCCTGTTGTCCAGTAACTGGTCAGTCTGCCCAGCCATTCATCCACCCATGCATCCAGCCCCCCACCCGTCCACTCTCCCTACCTGTGCATTTAGGCTCACCTGTCTACCCACTGCCTAGGGCCTCCTTGGGGAGTCCTTTGCTCAACCCTGGGGAAATAGACAAACAAGACACAGTTCTGAAGAAGCTTAAGACTAGCAGGGGAGAGAAAAAGGTTTGTTTGTTTGTTTAAAAATATCACTGTGGTTCAACTTAGAAGCCAGCCTCACATGCTGGGCCGGGGGGGGCAGGGGGGGAAGGCAGCTCAGATAGAGAAGGGAACACGAAATAAAGGAGGAATCGAACTCGGGTCGGCCATGTTGGCTGCGTGCAAGGCTAACGCCCTACCCATTGTGCTATCGCTCCAGCCCACGGTGATTCTGCAAGGCAACCGCTCTACACATTGTGCTCTCACTCCAGCCCACAGTGATTCACTATTAAAAAAAAAAATCACTGTGGCTAAGAGCATGAGTTTATGCCTGGGAAAAAACAGCCCTGATGTATCAACTTCACTACTGAGTCTTTTAACACTGACAAATGGCTTCACTGCCTTATGCCTCCTTTCCCCTTTGCGAATAGCACCTACCCCATGAGTAATTGCAGCAATTAAATGAGCTATTCATGTAGAGTGTGTAGTCTGAATTCTGGCACCTATTAGGAGATCGGTGATATTATTTATACTTTCATTGCCATGATCATTATCATCCATTCCCTCGATGTAAATGATGGGATTTGATTACCTCAGCTCTGAATGATTAATTTCTATGCTCGCTGAGTATCTATGGAGTCATATCGCAGCCTGTGCTAATTCCCATGTCCTAGAGTTTAGAATCTTCGTGCAGAGTCCAAACATCATTGTCACTGTCACTGTCCTCCCGTTGTTCATTGATTTGCTCGAGCAGGCCCAGTAACATCTCCATTGAGAGATTTGTTGTTACTGTGTTTGGCATATGGAATATGGCACGGGGAGCTTGCCAGGCTTTGCCGTGCGAGCGAGATACTCTCAGTGGCTTGCCGGGCTCTCTGAGAAGGGTGGATGAATTGAACCCAGGTTGGTCAGGTCGGCCGCGTGCAAGGCAAACGCCTTACCGGCTGTGCTATTGCTCTAGCCATACACACTGGAAAAGGCTCCACGGTGATTCCAGCCACCAGCATCAATATAATAATGACAACAGCAGCATTTACCAATCACCTCTGCTGAAACTTCTCCGAAGCCTGTTCTATTTGCAGACTCGTTTCGGGCTCACCCTGAGGTGCCTCCTAGGAGTCTCCCCCACGTCACAGAGGAGAAAGTCAGGTCAAGGCGGGCTGGTACAGGCTCCAAGGACGCAGAGGCGGCGGGTGGAAGAGCCGGGATTTGAACCCCACTCAGTGCAAGGGGGCTTGGGCAGAAGTGCAGGAGAGAAGCCGCTTAGGGACAAGCGGATGGAGGAGGGCAGAAGACGCGTCACACAGGCAGCACCCCCCCCCCACACACACACACACACATACCCCTTCCTCTCCTAGGACCACCTCTTGAGCCACGGTCATCCTCCTTAAGGCTCAGCCAGGCCTCGGAGCCCAGCAACAGATGGCCCAGGAATCTGCATTTCCACCACCGACTTCCTCGTGACACCGGGCCCCTCATGGCCCTACTGGGGTCTCCTCTCCCATCTCTGGAGAGGGTATTGCCTTCTGCATGTCATAAAGTACATCGACATGTGTAAGGGGTGGGCCCACAGTGCCACTGTGGATCAGGACAAAGGTCTGGGGGGTGGGGATGCTGGGCCCAGACACTGAGGGGTCCTGAGGTACCTGAGGCGCTTCCTGGAGCTCCTCCGCAGGTGAGGAGAGTCTGAGGGTCCTCTCAGGGCTTGAGGTCAGCCCTCGAGCTTTTCACCATGATCTCTGACCTTCGGCTTTCAACCCTGAGGATCCACTGAAATTAGGGGCTAGAGTGATAGCACAGCGGGGTGGGTGTTTGCCTTGCACACACACCTATCCATCCATCCACCCACCCACCCACCCATACTCCTATCAATCCATCCACCCACCCATGCATACATATATATCACCTACCCACTTATCCGGGCTGGAGCAATAGCACAGCAGATAAGGCATTTGACTTGCACGTGGCCAACCCAGTCAACCCAGGTTCGATTCCTCCGCCCCTCTCAGAGAGCCCGACAAGCTACCAAGAGTATCTTGCCCAGGTTCTACCCCCCAGCACCCTGTAGGAGCCCCGCCAGGAATGATCTCTTGGTGCAGAACCAGGAATAAGCCCCGAGAACACCCAAGTGTGGCCCATTAACCAACAAAACTCTGAGATTTGATGCCTGAAGTAGATTGATTGATGGTTGGGTGGACGGATGATGGGATGAAAAGATGGGTGAGTGGCCGGAAGATTAGTGGACATTCCTGGAGAAGAGCAGATGGGGGAAAAAACGTTGCCGTGAAAGGGTGGGTGAGTGGGTGGGTGTGGGCTCAGAGGCGAGAGAGTGAACAGAGGCGTGAGCGAGAGACGCATAGGAGAAAGCACGCCCTGCCCAGCACTCTGCAGGGCCACAGGGAACAGATGTGCGTTTGGTGCTAAGAAAGCTGAGAAATAGCTGCTGGCAGTGCCGTTCCTGGAAGGGGGCAGAGTTGAGACAGCACCGCGGGTTACGGGAAGGGGTGGCCCCTCATTCTGCATCTGCAGCCTGACAGGGGCCCTGGACTTTCACAGAGGCGGGGCCAGTGCTGCTTGCCTGGGGCAGGGGGCTGGGAGCAAGGCAGCCTGAGCCCCTCTTCTTCTCAGCCTGGACTGGGCCATGGGACTGTCCCTTTTCGTCCTCTCACACCTGGGCAGGTGACACCAAGGCAGAGTTGGGGACAAGAATATCTGACTTGGGGGTTGGAGCGATAGCACAGCGGGTAGGGTGTTTGCCTTGCACGCGGCATACCCGAGTTTGATTCCCAGCATCCCATATGGTCCCCTGAGCACTGCCAGGTGTAATTCCTGAGTGCAGAGCCAGGAGTAACCCCTGTGCATCACTGGGTGTGACCCCCAAAAAAGCAAAAAATTAAAAAAATAAATAAAATGATAGGGATATATAGATATCTATTCCCCCCCTGCTCCCTCCCCCAGTGTCTGTGACTTCACAAAAATGATGTGATAAAATACACGTTCTCCATCTGGACAGTCATGGGGAGCAGCCTATTCATCTAACTTGACTGGTGTCTGAATTGCTTCTTCTCTGCGTTGGTGTCGGCCTCTCTCATCGAGCTGAGTGGGGAAGGACCCGATGATCTGACACATGACTCAGAGGCACCTTCTCTTTCCTGAATGGCCCTTTTCTGCCTTGTGGGCCAAACCATTCCTGTGCTGTGGCAGCCGCTAGACCATGTGAGATGGCAGGGGCGAGGTCAGCTGTGACCCGCCCAGCTGGGTCCAGATACTGGTTTGCAAGATTCCAGTGCTGGGACCCAACAGGCCCGATGGTAGCAGCTTTTCCCCAGTTCCATGGCTTCGAGTAACTGCACAGTATCCAGAGCAAGGCTTTAGAAACTGTACAGTGTCCAGGAGCAAGGCTTTAGAACCCACTGTGGCCTGGTTCGTCTAAGCTCATGCACATGCCTGCCCTTTCTTTCTTTTTTATTGAATCACCATGAGATACAGTTACAAAGCTCTCATGTTTGAGTTTCAGTCATACAATGATTGAACACCCATCGCTCCACCAGTGCACATTCACCACCACCAATGTCCCCAGTATTTTCCCCTCCCATCTTACCCCTCACCATGCCTCTATGGCAGACAATTTCCTCCATACTTTCTCTCTACTTTTGGGCATTATGGTTTGCAATGCAGGTACTGAAAGGTTATCATGTTTGGTCCTTTATCTACTCTCAGCACACATCTCCCATCCCGAGTGATCCCTCCAACTATCATTGACTTAGTGATCCCTCGCCCTTTCCCCATAGTGGGGAGCACGTCAGAATTAGCTTCCTGTGAGATCACATGAAATATTCTGCAGGAAGCATTCATCTATGCTTGGTGCAAGGTAAACGCCTGGGGAGGGGCCGTTTGTGTTTACACACCGGGCAGTGCTAGGAGCAGCCCTTCTCAAAACTCTTGATTTATTTATTCGAGAGAGAAACACCTATATTTTAGTATTATTTCCCTTTAACTACTGCTTTATATGAACTGCATTCCATACATTTTGTTATGTTTTCTTTTTCTTTCACATCAAATGTTTTCTCATTTCTCATGCTTTTGTGTTAGCCAAATATTTTATTTACTTCCATATATATGTGAATTTCCCAAATTTTTAAACTAGATTTCAATTACTTTCATTGCAATCAGAAAAATTAAGAAAGTATTTTTTCTAGAATATATGCTTCTCATATTGTTGCACACATTACTTTTCTTTCTAGAGATCTGGAAAAGGTTGATTTTTAAAATAATTTTTGCTGTGTTATTGTTTCCACAATGAAACTTTATTTTTCCTCAGTTTAATTAAATTTACCATATATACTCCTACCTTGTAAGTCAAGTTACATTTATGTGACATAAAATCATAAACACACACACAGGAATCCTCACAAGGCATCACAAAGGGAGAAAGAGATATTATTAACACTTGTCATTTATTAATTTATACAATAATTCATGCCATTCATACATTTAAAAGACAAATGATAAATTATGAGTATATAAAGATAAGAAAGACTAACTTAGTCTTATACTAAGTTCATCATGACCTGGGGAGTTCCTTTTTTTCTCTTTTACTTTCCAATAAACTTTTCTATTTTCGAAAAAAAAGACACAGACTTATATCAAGTAGTTTTCAGGGACTCATTTAAGACCAAAACAAGAGCATAGTGATTAATGCCAAGTATAGTAAGAAAAGTGTGAAAGAAACCGTGATAGTGAATAAAAAAGGAATGTAAATCATGTGCTTTCCCAGAAGATGATCAGAGAGCATACTTACCATTTGCTGAATCTCATTACTAACAGTGATAGTTGTTTCAGACTATAGACTGAACACGATGGCCACTTAAAACCTCTATTGCAAACTACAACACCCTAAAGGAAAGAGTGAGCAAAAGGTAATTTCCTGCCACAGAGGCGGGGTGGGGGTGGGAGGGCTACTGGGATCATTAGTGGTGGAGAATGGTCACTGATGGAGGGATGGGTATCAATCATTGTAAAACTGAAACCCAAGCACGAAAGTTTGTAAGTATACAACTTTACCTCATGGTGTTTCACTAATAAAAAAAAAAAGAAAAAGAAAAAGAAAAAAATAAATTAAAATAAATAAATAAAGTAAAAGTAAGTAAAATAAAGGCCCTCCTGTTGTTCATCGATTTTGCTCGAGCGGGCCTAGTAACGTCTCCATTGGAGACTTTGTTGTTACTGTGTTTGGCATATCGAATACGTCATGAGGAGCTTGCCAGGCTTTGCCGTGCGGGCAAGATCCTCTCGGTAGCTTGCCGGACTCTCCAAGAGGGGCGGAGGAATCGAACTGGGGTCAGCCATGTTGGCTGCGTGCAAGGCAAACGCCCTACTGCTGTGCTATCGCTCCAGCCCTAAATAAATAAAAGGGGGGGAAAAAGAATCTGGGACAGATGGGAGGACTTAGCCTCTGTCTGCCTCACTTTCTTCTCCTCAAATTCTAGTCCTTCTCCTCTGGTCTATCTCTTACATTTCCTCCTATGGTTTTGCTTTTTGAAGTAATGAATAAAAATACCTCAAAACAAGAGCACTGGGTCACATGGAAAGCAGCTTTTGAAAGGAATTCTTTTCTCTTATCACCATTCCCAGACAGGAATCTCCCTCAGTAACAACCATCCACCCACCCCTGGAGTCTCATCATCCTAAGAGGCCAGCAGTGGAGGCCCCAGGGCCTTTTCTCTAGCTAGACGCCATGTCCTTCCCCAGGATGCGCGTGGCAAGGCCTCTCTGCCCTTCCTTATTGTTCTTTGTCTTTCCTTTTCTCCCCATTCCTTTCGGATCTTCTTCTGTGATTCCTTGAATAAATGAATTGAACACAGGCAGAGATGATAAGATGATAAAACTCCCCGTGGCGTACCCAATATGCCAAATACCAGTAACAACGAAGGGTCTCATTCTCCTAACCCTGAAAGAGCCTTGAATATGGCACTTTTTAAAAAAAATCTCAAGGCTAGGACTAAGGAGACGTTACTGGGGCCTGCTCAAGGCAATCAACGAACAACAGGATGGTCATGATCGTGATAAGACATTATTTCAAACAAGCTTCAGGCATGGAATCCTCAGTTATTGGGGCCTCAGGGAATTAAGAAGAACAAACATTAAAGCATGCAGCTCTCAGGGGGTTTGAATGCTAGTCTGCAAAGACAACTTTGCCTTTTTCTATAACTCCTCACCCCTACTCTCTATCCTGACCTTAGAGAGCAAAACACTTCAAAGGAGATTTCAGAGATAGGAAGAAGAAAATCACTCATTCATTGAAGATCCCATATCTGAGGGAGGTTAGAGTGGAAGGAGAAAAAGTTCTGGTTGGATGAGAATTCAGGATCTTAATACTAAACAAGTTGAACTTTTAGTACCTGAAATTGACACAAAAATCTGTAAAACCTGCCTGAGATTTTTGCTCAGTGGCCAACAAAATCAATCCAAATCTTCAATGTGTCTGATAGGATATGGTGAGAAGGGGAAAAGTAGTTTCAAGTTAACAATTTTCATGTTCAATTCATTCAGTTATTCATATATGAGTCATATGTACACAACTAACTTTTTCACATATGTTTACTGGTATAAAGATATTTCTCTCCACCAGAAGAGGCAAATTAATGAGTCATAATTCAAAGATGACACATTATTATGGTAGTTGCAAGAGAATGTCAAACTTAACAAGGATGGAGTAAATGCTCGGATCCTTAGAGATAGTTCATTGCCATATGTCAAGACTTTGTCATTCAGAAGTCTCCACCGACAAGTACATAAGTAAACAAGATGGTAGGGAAAGGATGGTCTTTGGGAATAGGTACCGAGACTGAAAGCTCAGTACAGTTCAAGGACTAGTATTCATTTTGTAACAGGTGATTGACAATTGTCTTTCTTAAACATTTTGTGGTGCTCACATTGTCCTTAAAAATATCAGGAATGTAGTGGTAGACTTCCAAGTAATAAGCAGTTCTGTTACCCAAGTGGCATTCCTTACACTCTCTATTCATCAGTTGTAATTAGGCTGTCTTCTTGTAAAAGACCCACTTTTTGCTTAATAAGTATTTTGTGTGGTCATAGAATCTTAAATTTTCAGTAGAATCTCTATTTTTGGCAACACAGAAAGATGAGTATATTGAAATAAAACTAGTAATATTATTTGCAGAAGAGAATCAGACTCTATTGGGTGGTATATGCATCACAGACCACTTTACTTAGGGACAAACTTCAAGATATTTTTTCCACAATTCTTAAATTAGGTCATACAATTTTAATGAAATATGTTTTGAATGTACACTCTGTCTTAAAATAAAGGAAAAACTACTTACTGATTAAACAAAGACTTCAATTAAGTAATATTACTAAACCTTATGTATTATTTAAAGTACAGATGAAGAGACACCCCTACCCCCAAGTAGAGAACCTTCAATAAGATGGGAGTTCACTTCTCTCTTATGCTAAAGTCCAGAGTGAAGCAGATGGACTTAATCCATGAGCTCCTCCATCTTCACACGCAGGGTTGGAATACTACTCCCCTTCAAATGTGCTGTTCATTTCTGGGTCCAAGAATGCAGCTTAAGCACCATTGCTGCCAATTCCCATACTTAAAGTTAACACAGAAAATCCAGAGGAGAATCCCTTACACATTCATTTCTTCGACATAAAGGGATTCCAGGAAGGAACCAGAGAATATTTTCGTTCTCTTCTCACCTGGTTTCCATTGAATTAAAATGCTTTGACCACCCATAGACGATACTGGATGAGCTCATGGTGAAGTAAAGAGCTGGCATACTGTCCACTAAGTGTTAGAAACCAAATCATTCTAGTATGGCATGGAAAAAAATGCCAGGTCCACTAACGATTGTCTTTTGTCACTTGTAATTTTTTTGTCATTTTCATACCACACAAGCCGGAGCGATAGCACAGCGGTAGGGCGTTTGCCTTGCACGCAGCCAACATGGCCGACCCGAGTTCGATTCCTCCGC
>JAOXYA010136549.1:0-10185 GCA_028565675.1 Sorex palustris | reverse complement strand
TCCTGGCTCTGCACTCAGGAATCACTCCTGGCGGTGCTCAGGGGACCCTATGGGATGCTGGGAATCGAACCCAGGTCAGCCATGTTGGCTGCGTGCAAGGCTAATGCCCTACCCACTGTGCTATCACTCCAGCCCATGGTCATAGCTCTTCTGATGGATGCAGGCCCAAGTCCTGCAATACATAAGCTTTGCCTTGGTCCGTGTTTCTTCTGCTGTGTGAGCCTGGGTCTGTGCCTGCTTTCAGAGCATGTTGGAATACTCCAACATGTGCCATCATGGGGCTGTAGGTGACTGGGCCGTGGGGATCGCTGTCACTCAGCATTGTAAACAGCCCCAAAGATAACCTAGGTTATGGCCGAATATTTCTATGCTCTGTGAAATAGCCTCCAAAAAAGATGCAGCTTTTTTTTGGTTTTGTTTTTGTTTTTGGGGCCACACTGTGTGGTTCTCAGGGCTTCCTCCTGGCTCTGTGCTCAGGGATCACTCCTGGTGAGCTTGGGGAATCAGAAGAGGTACCAGGGATTGATCCTGGGTTGGCCACATGCAAGGCAAGTGCCCTCCCCACTGTACTATCTCTCTGCTCATTAAAAAACATTTTTTCGGTGTATTTTGTTTTCGGTTTAAGAGAGTGCCCAAGGCTTAAGCCTGGCACTGTGCTCAGGGATCACTCCTGGCAGTGCTCTAGGGACTTTGTCGGTGCCGGGATTTGAACTGAGGTTGGTCGCCCGGTCACATGCACGACACACGCCCTCTCCATGGTACTCTCTCTCCAGCCCCTGGCTGCTTCTCACCAGACCAGAGCACGTTATTTATGATTTTGCAGCCACTGGGGGTTATAAATAGTCCTGGATAATCCCCATGAACCAGATTTCAGCGTCTGCAGGGCCCTGCTCTTCCAACAGGGGGGAAGCATTGCGCCTTTGTGCCCCGCAGGAAAAGAAGTGATGCACAGCTCTCTTCAAGCTCTCTAGCTATTTATTTTTATCATAGATTTTGGTGTTTGAGCCACACTGGGTGGTGCAGGAGCTCCCTCCTGGCCCTGTATCCAGGGACCAGTCCTGGTGTGGCTTCAGGGACCCTGTGGGATGCTGCGGACCAAACCTGGGTTGGACCCACGTGCAAGACCAAGCTGCCTTCCCACTGTGCTCTCTCCGGCCCTCAGTAATTTATGTGTAGTAGTGTGTTCTCCAGAGATACTCCTATCACACTTATCATATAGCATTGCAAGTGAGATGTAAAAGAAAAAATGGATCTCATCTTATGGCCTCCCCAAGTGATTGCGATTCACAGTAAGCTTTTCTTGAAAATGATTTTTTCATTTTCCACCATTTACTCTTGTTATCAAAAATAGTTCAACTCTTCTTGCAAAACGAAAAAACAAAATAGTACATACTGGACACATACATCACATTTTCCTTCCTATGGCTTTAGCCCACCTCCACCCCACCAAAAAGACAAAAAAAGAAAGGCCCAACAACAACAACAACAACAACAAAAACAACTCTGCCTGACCACATTCACAGAAAATGACACGAGGATACACTACAAAACAGAAGGAGGTGTCATCTGCAATGTGTCCAGCGGTTTCTTCTTAGTGTCTTGTATTAGGCGGGTAACCATCATTGAACATGCTGTGTGCCAAATCAAAACATAACTTCAACATATGCCAGATCTCATGAGAGATGGTGAACGTTGATTTTTTTTTCTTTTTTGAAAAAAAAAAGAAAAAAGGAAATGGATGAGTTGAAAGATGACCTGGATAGAAATTGAGCCTGGGGGTGGAGAGAGATCACTGAGCCACCTGTGAGAGGCCCAGGGTTCGGCCCTGGCCCCCACGTGCTCCCTGAGCACCACCAGGAGTGATCCCTCAGCACGGAGCTGAGAGTAGCTCTCAAGCAAATAGAAGGAAAGAAACTCGCCACAGAGTTGGGTTTAGGCTTCTCCCAGATTCCCACTTTCCTGCCGCCTATTTTTGGGGGAGATCATTGTCTTTGGGGTGTGTGGTGTTGAATGGTCTCCATCCAACCCGGGTGTGTGGCATTAACTGGCTCTCAACCTCCTGGTGTTTGGGAGTGAGAGGGTGGGGGGGGATGGAGGCGCCCTCTCCCTGGGGTGATCCTGAGACTGTCTGATAGACCCCAGGGTGCAGGGTAGAGCCTGATGTTTCCTACTTAGCGTGACTGACCCCAGCCCAGGCTCTGACAAGAGTCCTCCCTTCCTCAAACCCGGGACCCCACTGTTCTTTACTCCTTTGACAAGTGTCTGACTTACAGAGTCTGACTTTTTGCCTGAAGTTCCTTGTGTTGACTTTGAGTCAAACCAGGGAGCCTTTCTTGGTTCCAGTGGTTTATGGGGGGTGGGGGGGAAGTCTTTAAAAGAAAATCATTTCATGCAATTATATCAGATCATTTACATCAAATCTGAATAATTCAATATGTGTTCTAAGTTTTCTTAAAAGCACAATAGTTTGGAAATAGATATATCAGAATTGCTTTTTTCTTTCTTTCTTTTTCCTTTTTTTTTGGGAAGTTATTGTACCTATTGCTACAGTTTTAAGCAATGTTAATAGGGATATGTTTTTTTCTTATTAGCACTCTACAAATCTTTTTTGTTTACTTATTTATGTGATTTCTGGTGCTGGGGATCACCGCAGCATCTTATACATGGGAAGTCTCTAGCTCTTCTGCAGTTTTATGCTTCTGGATTTTGGGGGGCCACACATGGCAGTGCCCAAGGGGCTGCTCTTGGCTCTGTGCTCAGGAGTGACGGCTGGCGGTGCTCAGGGAACCTTATGTGATGCCAGGGGTAGGACCAGGATTGTGGCCAACGTAACTATGTGCCAGTCAAGGGACATAGTTACCTTGTCCCACTTGGGCTGTGTCTCTGGTCTCAAAGCTTATAAGCGTTTTACTTTTCTCATTTAACATCATCCTCATACTCTACACGGCTGCGGTTCTTACTGGCCTAGTTTTTGCCTGATTTTGATGGGAAAGGACAATAGGAACGTAACCACAGTAAAATTTGATTTTTTTAATTTGTATTTGGCTTTTAGGCTACACCCAGCAGTGCTCAGAGCTTACTCCTGGCTCTCTGCTTAGGGGTCCATTTGGGGTGCTGGGGATCAAACCTGGCCTGGCCGCTGCAAGGTGGTGATTGCCTTGCCTGCCATACTATCTCTCCAGCCCCATTGTGGAGACTGGGATGGGGGGGAGTCAGGAAGCCCGTGAGGGCTCAAGAGGGTTGGGGGGAGTGTGGCGGTCACTGCCCCAGCGTCCTGAGGTGACGTTTGCAGTTCATTTACTTGTGACCAGCCCTGGTGTCTTCCATGGATATCTGGGAACACCCGAGATCTCAGCCCCAAATAATGTCTTAGTGTGAATCCCTTTTTCTCTGAGATCTGCGGAACTTTCTATGTGGTCATTGTGCTCTGAGACAGTGAAACGGGTCGGGGGTGGTGAGTGAAGGGAGAGAGCTTTACTATTGACTTTTTTGTTGTTGTTGTGCTTTTTGGGTCACACCCGGCGATGCACAGGGCTTACTCCTGGCTCATACACTTAGGAATTACTCCTGGCGGTGCTCAGGGGACCATATGGGATGCTGGGAATCGAACCCAGGTCGGCCGCGTGCAAGGCAAACACCCTACCCGCTGTGCTATCTCTCCAGCCCCACTATTGACTTTTTGCTTTTGTTTTTTGGGCAGTGCTCAGGAATTACTCCTGGCGGTGCTCGGGGGACCATATGGGATGATGGGAATCGAACCCGGGTTGGCTGCATGTAAGGCAAATGCCTTCCCCACAGTCCTATTGCTCTGTCCTCACGATTGGCTTTTTTGACGGCCAAGTTTGCGAAGTTTGATTCTCACTCGGGCAATAGCGCCCCAGCCATCAGGACGAGCAACTTTTCTCTGTTCCCGATTCTACACTCTTCTCACCTGGGACGTTGAAAGGTAAAGTGGGTGAAATGTCTGCCTTCAGTTTCGGCACTGACCTTACACGGTTCTCCTTTTGTGGGTTTTGGATGAGGTTGTGTATGTTGTAGGCCCTCCCGAGCCTGTGGGAAATCCTCTTGCAGAGGGAGGGTGCCAGTTTCAGGTGGGGGAGTGTGGCCTGCTCCTTTGATTGGGTCCCGTGACTGGGCTCCATGGCCGGGTTCCTGGCTGGGTTCTGTGACTGGATGCATGGTGGGTCCTGTGCCCAGGTTCCGTGGCTGGGTCCCATGGCTAGGTCTTGTGACTGGGTCCTGTGGCTGGGTCTGTGGTTGGGTTCTGTGCCTGGGTCCTGTGGTCGGTCCCGTGGCTGGGTCTCGTGGCTGGGTCTCGTGGCTGCGTCCATGGTTGGGTCCTGTGCCCGGGTGCTGTGGCTAGGTCGCCTGGCTAGACCTCATGACTGGGTTCTGTGGCTGGGTCCGTGGTTGGGTTCTGTGCTTGGGTCCCGTGGCTGGGTCCCGTGGCTGGGTCTTGTGGCTGGGTCTGTGGTTGGGTTCTGTGCTTGGGTCCCGTGGCTGCGTCCCATGGCTGTGTTCGTGGTTGGGTCCCGTGGCTGGGTCCCATGACTTGGTCTGTGGTTGGGTTCTGTGCCTGGGTCCTGTGGTCGGGTCCCGTGGCCTGGCCGAGTCCTGTGGCCAGCTCACTCTCACGAGGTGCCTTCTCATCTTCACTTCTGCATGCTCTTATTTCTCCTTTGCTTTATGCATCTCTGAATGACTTGGAAGGGTTCTGATGTTGCTGGCTCTCGGAGGTTAGATCCAACACACACACACACACACACACACACACACACACAGAGTTTTCTGGCTCGGGTGCATTTCATCTAGACCAAGGTGGCAGCGGTACACTCAGGTGCCGTTGGCGGTGGGCAGGGAGAGGGTACCACACCTGCCCTGAGCACCGTGGCCCCGCTCTCCCACACGCCCTGTGCCCTTGTGTCCCTCTGCTCTGTCTGCAGGGCCTTGGATGATGCCGCAGGTGTGAAGGCCCCAGAGCTGAGGCACGGGGAAACTAGGGGACCTAAAAGGAGTGGCTGAGCTTTGCACAGTGAGGCTGGGAGAGCCGTGACTTCATCCCCTCAGTTAGCCTAGAGAGTTCTGAGCTGGCTAATCCTTGGAAGAGCCGAGTGGGGTGGGGAGGGGGAGTTTCCCTGCAGCCACTGGAACTGACAGCAGGTTCATGGAGGGCAGCAGCTGGCCCCTCCTTTCCTGCTGGCTGGGGGTGGGGGGCCTTGGGAGCCGGGGCAGAGGGAGGCCGCTGGCTGTCCCTGCTCCATCCTACTGGTGGCCCCTCCTGGGAACGGAGCTGCCCGTGCACTTGCCTCTGTATCCGGGCAGCTGCCTTGAAGGGTTTCCATCTTTGCTTTGGAGTCAGGTACCCGTGGGTCGAAGGGGCCGGATCTGGGGCGGTCCTGAGGAGGAAGCCGAGTCTAATTTTAGAGCCAGAGGTGCCCTCGGAGCAGGCGGGCTGCAGCTGCTCCAGGTGATGGCCGAGGAGAGTTTATGGGACTTGTCGATGGTGTTTAGAACAGAGTAGGTGCTTGGGAAATGTTTACCGAGGGCAGGGGAGAAGGCAAGTCCTCCAAGACGGGGCTGCCCTGCGCTTGCTCAGGCTTCCGCTTGCCCATTCCTCTCGGCTTTGCTGCCTGGAAGAAGATGCCTGTTTGCTTTTGTCCTGCAGGTTGAGCTCTAGAGGATCTGTAGGTGCTGGGTTATCTCAAGAGCACTCACGGAGCCTTACTCCTGCTTTGCTTTTGAGGGGGAGGACTGGGCCCCAAACTGGCAGTGCTCAGGACTTCTGGCTCTGCACTCGGGATCACTTCCGGTGGGCTTGAGGGATCCTGGGAATCGAACCCAGGTCAGCCAAGTACCAGTGTACTATTGCTGGCCCTACCGGCTGTTTTTTTTTTTTTTTAGTGGGGGATGGATTTTGGGCCATATCAGGCAGTGCTCAGAACTTCCTTCTGGCTCTGCACTCACGGGTCACTCCTGGCATGACTCAGTAGCCCATGTGTGGTGTCGGGATTGAATCTGGGCCGGCCACGTGCAAGGCAGGTGCCCTATCCGCTGTGTTTTCTCTTTGGCACCAAGCGTCAGTGTTTTGATATGGTGTACCTCCAGGTGTTTCCAGTGTTTGTTCCTCATTAGTTGGGTACAATTTAAGCTTTTAGGTAGGATCCAGCCTGTAATCAGATGTAGTGTTCTAAAACTTAAATATTCTCTCTCAACTTTCAACACTTTTAGGGGGCTGTAGACATACCGGCAAATCGGATTTAAAGAAGTTTCTTTATTTCGCTCTGGGCTGGAGCGATAGCACAGCGGTAGGGCGTTTGCCTTGCACGCAGCCAATATGGCTGACCCGAGTTCGATTCCTCCGCCCCTCTCGGAGAGCCCAGCAAGCTACCGAGAGTATCTCACCCACAAGGCAGAGCCTGGCAAGCTCCCCGTGACGTCTTCGATATGCCAAACACAGTAACCACAAGTCTCACGATGGAGACGTTACTGGGCCTGCTCGAGAAAATTGATGAACAATGGGAGGACCGTGGCTCCATGGTTAATTTAATATATATATATAATATATATCCGCGATGCCTGCACGTTCTTCGCCATCTATAAGACAAAGATGAATGCCCTCCGACATCCAGATGGATTGATCACATCTTCCAGAGGGACAATGGAGAAGATTTTCCATGACTTCTACTCAGATCTCCTTGATAGCCACGTCCACCTGCCCACATACCAAATTCCGCAGGATGGATATATCATTCCCAATGTTCTCCCTTCCGAATCCCACATGCTATTTCATCAGTAAAGAAGCATAGAGTACCAGGTCCAGACAAGGTCAGACCTGAACACCTGAAGAATCTGCCATCAGTTCTCGTCAATATACTGGCTCTGCTCTTCACACACTACCTGTCTGAATGCAAGGTTCCATCTCAAAGGAAAACCAGCAGGACCATCCTGTTGTATAAGAAGGGAAACATCCACGACATTAGCAACTATCACCTGATCTGCCTGATGTCCGTCATCTACAAGGTGTTCACTCGAATCATCCTGAATAGGATTGGCAGAACATTAGATGAAGGACAACCATTTGAGCAAGCCAGGTTCTTAAAAATATTCAGAATGATCGACCATATCCACACGATAACCAAACTCATAGAGGTTTTGCAAGAGTTCAAGATGACACTCTATCTAATGTTCATCGATTTCCAGAAGACCTTTGATTCTGTTAAGACTGAAGCAGTCATCGAAGCCCTAGCCAAACAAGGCATTCAAACACAGTATATCAGGATCCTCTGTGAGCTGTATTACCACCAGGATGTCATCATTCTACAAGGAAATGATCAATGATGTAAAGAGAGGGGTTCTACAGGGTGATAGCATTTCACCAAAAGTCTTCAGTGCCACTCTTGAAAAGGTCATGCGGCAACTGGAATGGGAAGAAATGGAAGTGATGACAGACAGTCGGCAACTATACCACCTTCGCTTCACTGATGACATTGTTCTAATAACACCAAACATTTGCCAAGAGGCACGAATGCTGGCTGACTTTTACCATGAGTTTGGAAAGTTCAAATTGCAGCTGAATCTCTTCAAGACAATGTTCATGAAAAATGAACTAGTTCCTGACATTCCATTTGCTCTCAATGGAACGAACATCTCTGAATGCAGCAGGTATGTGTACCTGGGTCAAGAACTCAACATGAGGAATGACTTGATGCCAGAACTGTGAAGTAAGAAGAGAGCAGCATGGAACGCCGTCAAGAACATAGAAGAAGTTGTTAAGGGGACGAAGAACCTCTGGCTCGGGGCACATCTTTTCAATTCCACCATTCTTCCTGCACTAACATAAACCTCAGAGACCTGGGCCCTATGAAAACAGGATGAGAACTCTATTTGTGTATCCCAAAGAGGAATCAAAAGAGCTATGCTTGGAGTATCACGCTTCACTCAAGTGAGAGAGGGAATCGAGAGTTCTGACCTCCGTCGATGATTGAAGATCAGGGACACTGCCTCATTTGCCAAGGTGTCTAAAATCATATGGGCTGGACATATAATATGATTTAGAGATGACCACTGAACTAGAGCCTTTACTGATTGGATTCCACGGGAGGCCAAAAGAACGTGTGACTGCCCACCAACGAGATGATCAGACTTCTTCATCAAAACCCTTTACAAATGGATTGAGGCTCTTGGTATTCCTGAAGAGAGAAGATGCCATTGGGCTGCATTTGTACATGACAGGGACGAATGGAGACATTATTGGTGTCTGCTTGAGCAAATTGATGATCAAAGGGATGACAAATGATACAAGTGATATTGGAAATTGCAAGCCATAATTGAAAGATATATTAGAGTACACCTCAAAGTGGAAAACTATTTCAAGTGCATGGATTGGAAGATTTGGTAAAGTCAAACTGACCATCCTATGCCAAAAGTTTAGATTCATTGTAATTCTCATCAAAATTCTAATGACATTTTTCAAGGACTTAGACAGTAAGAGATCATATTATGCCTGTGATAATGACACATATCAAAAAGAATGCGAACAACCTGTGTTGGCAAGGATGTGGTACAAAAAAATCTCTCACACATTGCTGGTGGTAATGTTGTCTATTTCAGCCCTTATGGAAAACAATATGGAGATTCTACAAAAACAGTATAAAAAGAACTCCCAAGGATTCTGATTAGACTTCTTGGTATCTACCCCTAAGAACAAAACATTCATTCAAGAATATATATGGTATGCATAACTGTGTTTGTTGCAGTCACTATTTCAATAGCCAGGCTATGGAAGCAACCCAGGCATCCAATAATGGATGCTTGAATAATGAAGCTGTGGTATATAAACTAAACAGCCACAAGGAAGGATGAAAGAGTGAAGTCAGAAGGATAAGAACAAATACTTGTTATTACTAATTTTTGATCTATACAATGCCATGTCAAGGGAATAGAAGGTAGAAAAGATGGGATACTCTTGGCCCTGTCATTGTCACTGTCATCCCATTCATCATTGATTTTACTCGAGCGGGCGCCAGTAGCATCTTCACTTGTCCTTGACCTGATATTTTGGCATTGTAAAGTTTATGCTCTCTCTCCGCAGATGCGACGCGCCAGCTGGATGTCCTTGGGCATGATGGTGACGCTCTTGGCGTGGATGGCGCAGAGGTTGGTGTCCTCGAAGAGCCCCACCAGGTAGGCCTCGCAGGCCTCCTGCAGCGCCATGACGGCCGAGCTCTGGAAGCGCAGGTCGGTCTTGAAGTCCTGCGCGATCTCGCGCACCAGCCGCTGGAACGGCAGTTTGTGGATGAGCAGCTCTGTGGACTTCTGGTAGCGGTGGATCTCGCGTAGTGCCACCGTGCCAGGCCGGTAGCGGTGCGGCTTCTTGATGCCGCCCGTGGCTGGTGCGCTCTTGCGGGCCGCCTTGGTGGCCAGCTGCTGTGGGGCGCCTTCCCGTCTGTGGACATGTTCACCGTCTGTTTAGTATGAGTCCTCTCCTTTTTCCCAACTCAGCTGGAGACTCCTTCAGGGCTAGGGAAATAAGACCCATTTTAGCTACTGTTTTTGGCATATTTGGTATGTTATGGGTGGCTTGCCAGTTTCTGCCGTGTGGACTGGATACCCTCCGTAGCTTGCTGGGTTCTCCAGTACCTTTGGTCCTAGATTACAAAACAAAACAAACAAACAACAAACAGAAAAACCACTAGGGAAAGAGAGATAAAGGAGGTGGTGATGCTAGATGAGACAGTCTGGAGCAAATATAGGAACAAAACAAGGAGTGTTCACCAATTCTGGAGTACAAAATACTAAATGTATATATCTGAGTCACTACAATCAACACTAAAGTTAAACTTATGAACGTGCCTGTCAAGAAGATAGGGTGAGGGAGTGGGAGGGAGACTGGGGTCATTGGTGGAGGAATGGGGACACTGGTGGTGGGACTGGTGTTAGAACACTGTATGCCTGAAACCTTCTTGTCAGCAACTTTTAAAGTCACAGTGCCTAAATAAAAACAGCATAAGCATAAAACACACTGGAAAAGAGAAAGAAAAAAAGACAAGAAAAACGTCAATAAAATCGATGATCAATAATACTGAGCTTCAAATAAATTTGATGCATACGATTCCTCCGCCCCTCTCGGAGAGCCCGGCAAGCTACCAAGAGTATCTCGCCCGCACGGCAGAGCCTGGCAAGCTC
>JAOXYA010136504.1:0-10186 GCA_028565675.1 Sorex palustris | reverse complement strand
CTTAGACCCAAAAGCTTTGTAACTGCTCTCACTGTGATTCAATAAATAAAATTATAAAAATGGAAAAAAAAAAAAGAATGATAGTACAGCAGGTAGGGCATTTGACTTGCATACAGCTGTCCTGGGTTTGAGCCCGGTACCGCATATGGTTTCTGGAGCACCACCAGGAGTGATCCCTGAGTACACAGCCACGAGTAATTTCCTGAGGACGTGGTGCCACGGACCATCAGGGCCAGTCCAGCACTCAGACACCTCTAGGGCCACACCGAGCAAAGCACACACCCGAACACCTCTGCTCTCTCTCCAGCCTCAAGACCTCCAAGGTAGCTCTACACTTACACTGCCGATTAAGTCAACTGAGAGATAGCTCAACCAGCTGCTGACATGCTGTGAATGTGGGAGACCCAGATTCCAGCTCCACATGGTCCCCTGAGCACTGCTGTGATTCACGCAGCACAGAGCAAGGAGGAGCCACCAAACGCCAGGAGATTCTCCAGGCTCCAGCTGACTCACCCATAGGAACCATCAAGGGAAGCTCTCACGTTCCAGCTGTAGCCTTCAGAGGAAGCACCAGCCTGGGGCCAGGCTCACAGGGGCTGGCTTTCATGGCTTGATGCCCCTCACTTCCCTAGTTTCTTGCTCTTTATCCCCACCTTTTGCCCCAGCACAACACTCCAAGATATGGCTCATTTTACTTCAAAGGAATTCAATAGAGAGATATTCACTAAGTAATACGGTGTGGGAATACAAGGAAGATGGGAGGCAGCCCTGGCTTGTCCAAGAACCACTTGACAGTTGTGTAGGTTGTGCCCTGCATGATCCCTAGGAACACAATTAACACAACAGCATGCAAGGGACAATTTGATAAGATAGGTGATAAAATAAGAATGCTACGAGGTAAACATATCAGGTAGAAAGTGAAAGATACAAAACTTATACTTTCTAAGTGTTAAGAATCAATTTTTTAAATGAAAGAATGAATTATTTCTTAGTACCCCCAAGTTTTCATTTGGCCTCCAGTCCATATCTACAATTTCCTGACTTGTAGATGCCGTTAAAATTCAGCCTCCTATCCCAACATGAATAACTGAACTCAATTTATAATAGTTCCTCATATAGGATGGGCAAGAACATAGGGGTCAGAGGTCGTGCTTTACCTGCCCTGGGTCTCCGTTCAATCCCCAGCACTGCAGGGTGTAACCCTGGAGGCCACTAAGAACCACTGGTCTGGCCCAGGTGGGCCTGGAAACTATGGGTCAGAACAGTGCCACATCCCAGGGCCGTAGAACTGACCCAGTTGGCAGTTATCAATAGGTTGGGCTCTTGGGCCTCCTGAGCACTTGTTGGGAGCCTCCCCCAAAGACAGAAGGGAATAAGAGTATTGAGGCTAAAGTAAATGCACCTGCCACAGAGGTGGGGGTGGTGGTGGCGGGAGGGATACTGGGATCATTGGTAGTGGAGAATGGGCACTGGTGGAGGGATAAGTACTGGATCATTTGTATGACTGAAACATAATCACCAAAAGTATCTAAGTCTATCATTGTATCTCAAGGAATTCATTAAAAAAAATAAATTAGCTAAAAAAAGAGTATTGAGAGATAGCACAGGAGTTAAGGCACTTGCCTTGCACATGGCCGACCCCGGTCTGATCCCCAGTACTACACAGGGTCCCCTGAGCACTGGCATGAGTGATCCCTGATCTCAGAGTCAAGAGGTAGGTTGGGCGTAGCCCCCACACACACCCTAAAATAAAGAATCCCTCCCAACCTGTGGATTTGCAATGCTTTTGTGACTAGTCTGCAGTTCCATGCATTCTCCTGCCTCTGGTTGTTTTCCCAGAGAGAAACCTGCAGTGAGGACTGCCACTTAGAGCTCTGTGCAACCCCAGGTCTACAGGGGAATCCCCAGAGCAAACCAACTTCATGGAAGCCTGAAGGCAGCAGGGGCTGCTTCCTGCTCAGAGACCTAGTGACTGGTCCAGAGGTGAAAGGACATATTTGCTAAAGGACACTTCCTCCTGTCTCTTTTTTGTTCTTTCTTTCCCACCCCTTCCTTCTGCTGATGTTGTTCTGCTGATCCAGGTTCACACTTTTTTTTGTTTTGTTTTGTTTTGGGGCCACATCCAGCAGTGCTCAGTGTCCCTGGCTCTATGCTCAGGGATCCCTCCTAGTGGGACTCCGGAGACCATATGGGATGCTGGGGATCAAACCAGAGTTGGCACATTCAAGGCAAATACTCTGCCTGCAATACTATGGATTCAGCCCCATCACCCATTTTGTTATTATTGATTGTGGTGTTCACACACTCAACTGAGGGCTGCTCCTCCTCCTCCTTTCCCTTCTCCTCTTCCTCTTCTTTCTTCTCCTCATTCTTCTTCTCCTCTTACGATACTCATGGGACATTCGAGTTCTGGTGCTCAAAGAGGACCTTCACCTTTACTCATGGCACCCACCTACACCTGGGCAGGAATGGTGAGGAATAACTCGCTGTACTAGGAGAGCAGATAACAGAGCTTGCAGGACTTGGAGCAGGAGATGGCTCTGGGGATTGAATTTATGTCCTTGGGCTTGCCACAGAGGTTTGGCCATAGAACCATCCGCACCCCAGACTTCTTTTGAGAGGGGCCTCTCAACAGTGTTCAGGGTGTCTGTCTGGCTGGATGCTCAATACTAGGTGATTCAGTTTCGCTGCGGCTATGACAAGCTGCAGGCCACCAGGGCCATCCCGGCAGAGCCAGAAACTGAACTTGGACCCTGTGCATGACCCTTTTTATTTTTTTAAGTTTGAGCTACAGAAATGACATGACTCAGGGGCTACACGAGGCTCAGGGCTGTGCATGGAGGCTGCTCCTAGCAGTGCTCTGGGGACCAAGGGGTTCTGAGAATCGAATACGCAGAGCAAGAACCCCAGCATTTGGAGCCCTCTGCCTGGCCCTCGCATTATACTCCCTTCATTGATTATCACATGCATGAAAAGTAGTTTTGTAATCACGTGTTGCTGTATGAGCTTGTGTCCCTCTGGAAGCTTAACTCTTGTTCTTGCGAGAAGGCTTCTCACAGCTGGGGGCGTGGGGAGGGCAGTAGCAACAGCATCTCTCTGATATGACACGAGTGGGCGCTCATGGGGCCATTGTCTCTCTCTCACGTGACACTGAACTATGGTGACAAGGTGGAGCAGAGGAAATAAAGAATCTTGACTTGGTAGGGGCAGGGAGTGAGACAGAAACAGTTTCTCAGCGTCTCTCATCTGTGCCTCGAGGGATCGTATCAGCTCCCGGCACTTATGAAGGCCATGGACCAGCCACACCTGGGCAGGTGTCACTTGTTACATAAGATGAAACCGGCAGGGCTGGAGAGAGAGCACAGCGAGTAGGGCATTTGCCTTGCATGCAGTGGACCCAGGTTCGATTCCCAGCATCCCATATGGTCCCCCGAGAACTGCCAGGAGTAATTTCTGAGTGCATGAGCCAGGAGTAACCCCTGTGCACCGCCATGTATGACCCAAAAAGCAAAAAAAAAAAAAAAAATGAAACCGGCAGAACCTTGTGGCAGAGCTGCCGAGGGCTGAGTGGGGTTTGTGAAAGTGGTAGATGAAAAATTCCAGACAGGGGACCGGAGTGCTAGAATAAGGGAGAGGACACTTGGCTTGCACGTAGCTGACCTGGGTTTGATATGGTCTCCTGAGCGTTCCAAGAGTGGTCTCTGAGCACAGAAGCAGAAGTCAGCCCTGAGCAAGGCCAGCTGTGGCTCAAAAAAAAAAAAAAAAAGAGATAGTCTCACTTAAGCCATTGTCCAATACTAGGATAGTCTTGTCCTTGGCCCTGGCCTCCTGTCACAGGCTGAGATTCTCATCTTTGTGCCCTGCTCTTGCTCTGCCAGGCTTGGATGCAGCAATGCCTGAGACCTAACAGCACTTGGGTAGGTGCTTTTCCAGAAGGTTCTCAGCCCGATGTCACTTCGGTACTGGTAGAGTCCTGTCACTGAGCTGGAATCTTGTCATGCAGGGCCTCAGCGAATGTCATCTTCATTCTAGAAATAGCTAAAACATCCAGTAAGTCTGAACATGTGCTAAGGGGCAGAACACATGGCTTTCTCATGAGCCCTGCAAGCCTTTTGGATGGCTTCTCATGCAGCCATGTACCTGTTTAGAGACAAAATTCAAAGCAGAATATATCTCTTCGAGGGTAAGAGCCTACCTTTGCCAGTGACCCCCACACACAAGTTATGGGTGTTGGTGACCGGCCCTCTGGGTAAGCGGGCCAGAGAGTCCTCCCCACTTGCACACCTAGCCAGCCCCCTGCACCCTTTTCTTTTCTATTTGTTTCATTTTGGAGTCACGCCCAGCAGTGCTCAGGGCTTACTCCTGGCTCTGCACTCAGGAATCCTGGCGGGACTCAAGGGACCATATGGTACACTGAGGATCAAACCCAAGTTGGCGGCATGTAAGTCAAGCGCCCTCCCCTTACTGTCTCTCTAGCCACGTGGAACACCCTTCTCTGACTCTTCAGGTCTCGAATCCTTCTAGAAGATAAGACCTCTATCCTCCACCACTCATGGGGAGATGATCCATCTTGCTCCATTTTTCCTTCTAAGTTCTGCTTCCCTCTTGATGGCAAACTCTGACTCAGATATTTGTGGCAACACCCAAATGTCTAAAGATTTGCCTGGCAAGGCATCTTGCAGAGATGTCTGGAGTTTCGTATTATGTTAGATTTGGGGCCACATCTTCCAATACAAGCTCCGGCCTAATGCAGAATTCCTGGAGCTCTGACATGGTCAGAGCTGGTGAGTGGTTGAGGAATGAGAAGATGCAGAAGGACAGAAGTTTACTCTCTGAAGCATGTTCAGCAGTACTGACGCCTGACCTTTAAGTCAACATTCCCTCTGGTCAATCGTCCCTTTTCTGTAGGGCAATTAGATGGCCCTTGTGCTTGCTGGACACGTGCTTTAAGTGACAAGCTATCTTCCAGGCTCCCTTGAAGAGGTTTTAAATACAAGCACTTTATGAAAAATTTCAGATAATAAAGATGTGTAATGGAGAAGATGTAAAAAAAATTTTAAAAAGGGTTCCCTTCTCGAGTACCAAATAAAGGGTGTTGGGAGGATCCTCCCAGGATGGGAGAAGCATTCTGAAAGTAGACTATAAACATGATTGCCACTCAATGCCTCTCTTGCAAACCACAGAACCCAAAAGGAAAGAGAGAGGACAAAAGGGAATGACCTTCCACAGAGGCAGGGTGGGATGGGGGGATGGGGGATGGGAGGGATGCTGGGACCCGTGGTGGTGGAGGATGGGCGCTGGTGGAGGGATGGGTACTTGATCATTGTATAACTGAAACCCAAGCACAAAAATTTATAAGTCTATAACTGTACCTCATGGTGTTTCACTAATAAAAAAATAAATAAATAAATAAATAAATATAAAACACAGAGGAGATTATAGGATGATGTGCAAGTCTCCAAGTTTCAGAAAATCAGCATCATGTGTATTTCAAGGCTGTGTATGCTATGATAGAATCATGGGGGCTAGTAAGAAGTATGCAAAACTTAGGTGAAGACAGCAAGCTATTGGGTTATGGCATATTCAGGAAAGAAGATCTAAGGATGACTAAAGTGTTTTAAAATAGATTCTCAGCTCCAAGTAGTCAATAGAGACAAGGATTGAGAAATCTCAGAATAGCATGCACTGTCTTTTCTTTTCTTTCTTTCTTTCTTTTTTTTTTTTTTTGCTTTTTGGGTCACACCCAGCTCAGGGTTGACTTCTGGCTCTGCACTTAGGAATCACTATGCTCAGGGGACCAGATGGGATGCTGTGAATCGAACCCAGGTTGCCGCATGCAAGGCAAATACCCTCCCTGCTGTGCTATCGCTCCAGCCCCAGTCTTTTCATTTTTTAAGTTAAGATTATTTAATGGAGATACCAGAAGACTGGTAATTACATATAAACTATTGCGATCACAATCATCTCGTTGTTCATTGATTGCCTCGAGCAGGCACTAGTAATGTCTCCTTCATCCTAGCCCTGAGATTTTAAAAAGTGCCTTATTCAAGGCTCTTTCAGGGTTAGGAGAATGAGACCCATCATTGTTACTGTTATTTCGCATATTTGGTATGCCACAGGGAGTTTGCCAGACTTTGCCTTGTGGGCAGATTACACTCGGTAGCCTGCCAGGTTGTCCAAAGCAAGAATGAGATAATAAGATGTTTCGAGACCATGAATGCAGCTGCACGCTTCTGGGAGCTGGGTTTTATAATCTTTGGGTCTTGACCGTTGATGGGATTACACAGTGCCCGTTGGTGGGTGTGACCCCTGCCTACTGGAAGATAGAGGATCTGGAGGTCTTTGGCTGCCAGGGCTCTGTTAGGGGTGGGGAAGGAAACTCGACACCCAACTGGGCCCCTCCAAGGGGCCCCAGCCAGGACAGTCAGGTGTGGGGGCAGGAGACTTAGACACATAAACATAGAGTGGAAATAAATATTGAGCTAACAAGAGGTGCAAGAGATGTGTGTCTCACACAGGAGGAATTAAGGAGTATCTAAGGACTAAGACTGAGCAAAACCTTCTTTGATTCCTATCTTTTTGGTTTGAGGACACATTTGTAGTGCTGGGGCCTATCTCAGCTCAGTGCTTGGGATCAAACTTGGTATTTCCTTAAGCAGAGAATGTGTCCCAGCTCTTTGAGTTACCTCCCCAGCCAAATAAACCTCGTGAATTTGCAGTCACCTATAGAATTGAGGGGTAGAATTTAGACATTTCTAGGATCAAAATGTTTTATCCTCTTAGGATATTTCACACGATAATTTTCCTGAGAAGTTCTACATGGAGCTGGAGAAGTTCGATAAAGAAGACCACACCTTCCACAAGACCATTGTCAGGGATTTTACTGTCAAGATAGGACCGAGAAGATCAGCCAAAGAACTCCACATCGGAACCCATGACCTAGAGTGGAACAAACAAGGTAAGAGACTATCTGAGTTCATCATGTAACCAAGACTGTCCATGGTAATTCACAGTTCCAGAAGGCTGAATCTGAACATTGGACTTGGAAGTCTCCTGGTGGACAGTCCCACAACAAAGCTGACCACATCATATTCAATCAACAGTTTTGCCTGACTGATGTCTCTGTTGTCCCAAAATTCCTAACGGGATCGTATCACTGTCTCCTTCATATAAAATTCTACTTCATGGAAAGGGAGAAAGTTTAAGAAGAGAACTCCCAGAATGACCACCAACTAGGAGCTCTTTGACACTATTGCAGAAACATGGGAAGATGCTGTCATTGACAACACTGACGGGGAATACGATTGACTGGATCGGCACCTCCATGATTGTGTGAAGAATGCCAAGAGAGAGATAGCCACAAAAAGACACCTGTCTTTGAAAATCTTGAGCTTATTCGCCAATGTGGCTGGGTGCAAGCCTCAGGCAACCACAAGCAAACGTCCAAGCTCGCAAAACAGTGCAGAGAAGTGATAAAGAAATACCTCAAAGAGAGAAAAACAACAGTGTTGGCAGATGCAGCAGAAGCCAGGAAAAGCATTCGCAATGCCCGCCTGTCCTTTGGCAACTACAAGACCAAGACAACTGCCCTCTGATGTCCTGGTAGATCTATCACATCTTCCCAAAGGGCAATGGAGAAGATTGTTCATGACTTCTACTCAGATCTCTTCAATAGCCACATCCACCTGCCCACATACCAAATTCCACAGGATGGATATGTCGTTCCCAATGTTCTCCCTTCTGAAATCTGACATGTCATTTTGTCAGTAAAGATGTGAACATCACCAGGCCCAGACAAGGTCAGACCCGAACACCTGAAGAATCTGCTGTCGGTACTCATCAACACACTGGCTCAGCTCTTCACATGCTACCTGTCTGAATGCAAGGTTCTAACTCAATGGAAAAACAGCAGGAAATGGAAAACTAATGTACAAGAAGGGAGATATCCACGACATTGGCAACTATCACCCAATCTGCCTGTCATCTACAAGCTGTTCACTCAACTCATTCTGACTAGGATTGGCCGAACACTAGATGAAGGACAACCATGCAAGCCAGCTTGGTTCCACAATGGATTCAGCATGATCCACCATATCCACACGATACCCACGCTCACTGAGGTTTCTCAGGAGTTCAAGTTCTGCTCTGCATAACATTCATTGATTTAAAGAAGGCCTTTGATTTTGTTGAGATGGAAGCAGTCATCAAAGCCCTAGCCCTACAGGGCGTTCAAACTCAATACATAAGGATCCTCTGAGAGCTGTATTATGAATTCACTACCAGGATTTCACCATTCTACAGGAAAGTGATCACTGACATCAAGGGAGGGGTTTGGCAGGGCGATACCATTTCACCAAAACTCTTCAGTGCCACCCTTGAGACTGTCATGCTAGACTAGAATGGAAAGGACTGGGAGTGAAGATAGACAGTCGGCAACTATACCACATTTGCTTTGCTGATGACATCATTCTAATAACACCAAACATTAGCCAAGCGGCACAAATGCTGGCTGACTTTGACCGTAAGTGTGGAAATGTGTGAAAAGGTCGGACTACAGCTGAATCTCACTGTTATGAGAAACAGTTTTGTTCCTGACATTCCATTCGCTCTCAATGGAATGAACATCTCCAAATGCAACAGTTATGTGTACCTAGGTCGAGAAGTCAACATGATGAATGACCTGGCACCTGAGTTGCATAGGAGGAAGAGAGCAGCTTGGAATGCCTTCAAGAGCATAGAAGAAATAGCTAAGAGGATGAAGAACCTCTGGCTCCAGCCACATCTCTTTGATTCCACTGTTCTTCCTGCATTAACATATGGCTCAGAGACCTGGGCCCTATAAAAACAGGATGAGAACACTATTTGGGTCTCCCAAAGAGGAATCGAAAGAGCTATGCTTGGTGTATCATGCTTCACTCAAATGAGGGAAAGAATACAGAGTTCCGACCTCTGTCGATGATCAAGAATCAGGGATGTTGTCTCATTTGCCAAGGCTTCGAAAATCAGATGGGCTGGAGACGTAATGAGATTTGGAGACAACAGGTGGACTAGAGCCATTACCGACTGGATTCCACAAGACGTCAAAAGATTTCGTGGTCGCCCACCTAGGAGATGGTCAGACTTCTTTGTCAATACCCTGAATGATTTGTTTGAGACTCTTTGTGTTCCTAGAACAAACAGACACCATTGGGCTACACTAGCATGCTACAGGGACAAATAGAGAGTTACTGGTACCCGCTCGAGCAAATAGATGAGTAACAGGATGTCACATGATCAGGTGATCAACTGACTTTCCTGAATATAGAACAAGGTATCCTCTAAGCTGTATTTCATTATATTTTGGGAGAGTCTGAAGCGATTTTTCTAATGACAAATCTGAAACGATTTTTCTAACGACAAATTTTATTACACACACTGCATTTATTTTTCTAATGGGCTTATTTATTGATATATATGCCTTTGTTCCATATTAAGATCTTATTGTGCTAATGTCCTGTCTCTCTAGCTTTGAACTGGTGTCACAGGTCTCAGAACTAAGCAGCAGTTAAGCTATGAACATTCTTTAACTCTGAAGTTTGTGGGTCAAACTAAGACATTTATAAAGCCAAAATTAAGATTCATCTTTTGGTGAATTGGGTAAGGTGTGTGCCTTGCACATGTTCAATGTGGGTCCAATCCTTGGTATACTGCATGTGGTCCCCCTGGTTACCCCAGGAGTGATCCCTAAGCACAGAGTCCAGAGTAAACCATGAGCACAGCTGGATATGTCCCACAAATTAAAGAGAACCAACAACCAAAACAAAAATGTTTATCTTCCCCCACAAGGGTTCATGTTAGATTTTCTTCCCCTCAGTAGTAATTTCTCTGTTATGAAGTAACCCATATTTTCATTTATAAGCTATCTTGTGTTCCAATGCAGTTATTGAGCTGTGACTGCTTCAATTAGTCATTCACAAGTTCCACCAGGCATGGAAGTAACTGGAGGTGCTCCAATGATTCCAACAGGTTCTAGACATTCTTGTACCAATCCCCGTATATAGGGGTTGTCTTTATTTAAAAAAAACAGTCACTTTATTATTTGTGGCAATAAAGGTTTTTTTTCTGCTGGGGGCCAGCTGCGATAGCACAGTGGTAGGGCGTTTGCCTTGCACGCAGCCAACATGGCCGACCCGAGTTCGATTCCTCC
>JAOXYA010136494.1:0-10186 GCA_028565675.1 Sorex palustris | reverse complement strand
GAGTCTACTCACCCTCTGCACTGGCTCCACGGTCAACTCCATGTAGTGGCTGACGGCCGCCATGGTCTGGAGCGACTAGGAAAGAGATGCTACTAGGAGAGTGGGGGATTGCCGCCGCCTCCCGCGCGCCCCCTGCCGACGACCGTGTGGAACTGCAGGCGGGTACCCCGCCGCGGTGCCAGGACCCAGCGTGCGGGTGATGCGACCACCCCGAGCTGCGAGCTGCGGCGCAGAAGCGACCCCAGTCCAGACTGGCATCAGGTTTATTATTATCTCTGGTTAAATATTTCAGCCCTGCTCGGAGCCCGGGTGGGGGGCGGGGAGGAGCGGCGGGGCTTCTCCCGGTGTTTCCCCGACCCGAGGTGGCACAGCCCGGGCAGCGGGGCTGGGGGATCCCGGGTCTCTCGCGGCTGGGCCCTCGCCCTTCCATGTCGCGCCTCTGACGGGGGAAGGCCTTGGGGCATCTAACCGGCTCCATCTCGCTGGTGATGTCTAAGGGGGGCAGTCCCAGGGCATTCCCGAAACGTGGACGGGGTGGAGGGGGGGTCTGCTGGGCAAGCCACTGCTCGCTGCACAATCGTCACTTGTCCTGCAAGCGTCTCCTGGGTGGGGCAGGGGCTGGCTCTTGTTTGTAAGCTGGGAAAGGGTGGGCAGAATGACTCTGGCCTGCAAAAAGGGGGCCTGGCTGCACCCCAGATGGGGCGGGCGCTTGACCAGTCCGAGAGTGACTAGGGCAGCCCTGGGGGCAGTACAGAGTGATGCGTGACTGTCCTGCTGGCCCCAAACCTCCCATGGATCCGTCTCTCCTAGGGGTGAGGCAGGCGTAAGAGCCAGATTTGGGTGACTTCGGTGGGGTGCCCTCAGCTCCAGACCTGGGCCCCGGTGCCAGCCCGTCCAGGGGCCTGCACCTCTCCAAGGGCCTCTCTTCTGCTGGCAGAAACACTTAGGAAAGTGAGCGGTGGGGAGTCCTCACCCAGTGCTCTGCGAATGTCTGCTGCCATTAAAGCTGGCACGGAAACATTTTTTTCCAGGGCCTCATTCTTCTGGCCCCCCTGGGAAGTGGCACTGGGCTGGAGTGGGTGCGGGGAGAAGCCCTGAGGGGCTCACTGATTGGCCCACCTGCGGGAGAGGCCCTGGCGCTCCTCTATTCCTCCTGTGTTGCTCTGACATGAAGCTGGGAGGGGGCCTTGAACACTGGGGTGCAGGAGGGCAGAGGGGGTGCTGGTGTCTGAGGGGCTGCAAGCCCCCCTGCATGTGCCATTGTGGATTCCCAGAACCCCCTACGGATCCTGTTTAGAAATGGGGTCCTCAGTGCCCAGCAGGGGGTGGGGGACTCCCTCTCAGGAAAGATGTAGGCGGAAAAGGAGACCCTCTCCTCCGCAGGGCACCCTGGCGACGGGGGTGATGACTTTGGGGCAACTATGGTCGTTTTGGGGGGTCCCTCTCCTCAGCTAGGGACGGAGAACAGGGGGGAGGGTCCACTTCTGGCCAGAACTATGGGTTCTGCCGGTTTTGGACCCCTCTGCTCGTGGCGACGCAGAGCCCAGAGTTTGGGGGGCTGCGTGGGCAGTGTCAGAAGTTGCTGTCAGTGGAGAAAGGCTCACGGGCCGACACACAGCCCCCCTCGGCGCCTGGCAGCTCTCGGTACTCCCCGTTGTAGAACACCTGGATGGCGCGGGATCCGCGGGGGTGCGGGGATGCCCCAGTGGCCTCGTCCCCGTCCCTGTGGTGGCCAGAGGTTCCTTTACAGCTGTGGGGACAGGAGAGGGCGGGGGTGAGACACGGGGAAAAGCAAGGCAGGAAGGAGCGACAGTTCCCAGAACTCGAGGCATCAGAAATGCAGGCACGTGCATATACACAGATACAGGCATTCATGTGCACTCACATACACAGGTGCAAGCATGCACGTATGAGTATGCTTGTGCACACACGCACTCACATACACATGAGTGTGAGAGAAGGTTCCAGAATACATGGAAGAGCCTTGTTGGCTCCTGACGTGACATCAAAGGTGTGGGAGAAGGTTCTGGAAAAATGAAAGAGCCATACTTCGCATTGCTTGGTGGGGGTATGTGGTGCCAGGGATCAAACTCAAGAACTGCCTTCCGGGGATCAGAGCAACAGTACAGTAGGAAGGGCATTTGCCTTGTACACGGCTGACCTGTACAAGTGGTTCGATCCCCAGCATCCCATGTGGTCCCCTGAGCACCGCCAGGAGTGATACCAGAGTGCAGAGCCAGTAGTAACCCCTGAGCATCGCTGGGTGCAGCCAAAAACAAAACAGAAAAGAACTATACACCTTGGCTGGGCATGGCGGGTCATCCTGGGTATCTGAGCAGCTTTCCCACCTCACAGAAGGCGGGGACAGGGACAGGTATGGCCTGGCATGGACAGGCTGGGGGCCCTGGTACCTGAGCCTGCTTTCTTGTCTGTGCCGGTTCTCCAGCTGCTCAAATTCCTCCGAGGCCAGCACCATGCCGCTGTCCGTCTGGTTGTCCTGTGCGGAACAAGTGTGCTAAGGTCTGAGGCCCCATCAGGGTCCATCCTAACGTTAGGCAAAGGGGTAGCTGTCCCCCGCATGGCTGGTCCTCGGTCACTAACATGCGTCCTGTCCAGTGGATCCCAAGAAGACCCTTCCCCCCACCTGGGTGTGAGTCAGGGCTAGAAAGAGGAACTGAGGCTGGGAATGGGGGATAGGGGAGTGAGTGGGATGGTCCGGATGGTGCTTACGAGGTGGCTGATGGGGGTCCCTGGAGGGTGGTCAGCGGATGCAGAGGGCAGAGAGGAGCAGCAGGGGAAAGAGGCCCAGCAGCAGGAGGGTGCTGAGCTCTGCGGGATCTGCTGCATGGCCCGGACGTGGCCTGTCTCTGTGGGCGCCTGTTTGTGGGCGCCTGTGCTGTTTGTGGGTGCTGTGTCTGTGTGGGTGCTATGTCTGTGTGGGTGCCGTGTCTGTGGGTGCCGTGCCTGTGCTGTTTGTGGGTGCTGTGTCTGTGTGGGTGCCGTGTCTGTGTGGTTGCTGTGTCTGTGGGTGCTGTGTCTGTGTGGGTGGTGTTTGCAAGGCTGCTGCGTGTGTATGCAGGTGCAAAGCATGTTCATAAATGCGTGCACACACATGTGCGTATACACATGTTTGCACATACATAGTGCAATGTACATATGGTACATATGCCTATGCGTGAGCTTGCGTGCATTTCTGTGCAGGGGATACATATATATATATATATATATATATATATATGCACACATGGAGCTGGAGTAATAGGGAGAGAGCTTGCCTTGAATGCAGCTGACCCAAGTTTGATCCCCAGCATTCCAAAGGGTCCCCTGAGCCCACCAGGAGTGATTCCTGAGCACAGAACTAGGAGTATGCCCTGGGCATTCGGTGTGACCCCAAAACGAACAAAAAACCCACATGTAAATGCAAGTATATGCATTTAACAATACATGAGTGCAAGCATGTGTGCACATTTCTGGTGTATATACATGAGTTTGACACATGCACATGGTGTGCGCTGTGTACATGTACTGCACATACATGTATGTGTGACCTGCCTGCATTTATATGTCCTTGTGCTGTGTGTACATGCATGTGTGACACATGCGTATCTTGCTGCAGGAAAGGGCGCACTTGAGCTGCGGGTAGCCAGATCATGTGTGATGTGGCTCTCCCAGGAATGGCCCAGAAGGACAGGGCACTGGTGAGCTGCAGGGGTCCTTGGATCTTCACGAGTCTGCAGGACCTGGGTCCTCGTCTGCAGAACCAGTGCCCACCGCACTGACCGCTGCCCAACCTCCCGTGTCCCAGCTCACTCAGACCCAGCTGCAGGGAGCTCGAACTGGAAGGTTCCAGAAGCCTCAGGCTGCCTTTCTGGAAGTGAAATCGCTGGCTTGGACAGGCTCTGCCCACAGTGGAGACCAACACGGGCCCCAGTGCCTGTTTCTGTCCTGGGGACCACCCAGCCCTTCCCCCAGGGTGCAGAGCCCATGGGAGAGGTAAGACTCGGAATTCAGCCCCCCACTGCTCGGATACCACCCGTGCTCTGCCCATGCCAGCTTCCGTCTGCCCCCCAGAGTCTGGGGAGAGGCTGGGGCACAGCAGATGCCACTCCCTACTACTTACCACTGAGGCTTTGTAGGTAGTAGGGGTCATGGGAAACTCCTCAAACGTCTTCATTCTGGACGGCTCCTGGGTCTGCGGGCCCCGGGCCAGGCACCCCGGGAAGGACACGCAGTTGTAGTATCTGTGGGGGCAGACAGGCAGCACGGGGACACCTAAGCAAGCGCGGCCTGCCCCAAGCCCCTCCCCTTCCCTCCTGCCCCCCTAATTCCCAGAAGGGGGGACCTGGGGTACAGGACGGGGGCCTGGGGGTGCTGAGAGCTGGCTTGGTCCCCTTCCCGGGGCCCCTCCCAGGGATCGCCCAGAAAAGGCCGGCACTCAGCTTCCCAGGGACACATGTGCAAGCATGTATACTACAAGGTGCGTATTTACACAATCTTCATATCACATATATGTTTACATTGCGTGTGTGAGCACACATGAGCACACATCTATTCTGTGCACCCAGGTGAATATGCACGTAGATCCACATGACTGTGGACTGTGAGCATGCGCACATGGATATGTGCACCCAACAGACATATGAACTATGTATGGGTACATATATACAGAGGCACACATAAATCGACATGTGCACTGCGCGTATGCACATAAGAACACGCATGTGTGTTTGGTGTGCGTGTTTGAGGGCTGGGAGAGAGGCCAGATTCTCTGGTGAGCCGCAGCCTTCCTTAGGGCTCAGCTGCCAAGATCAGGAGCATCTCACCGGGGTCTGTGGGATGAGGTGGGATCTATGCTTGCCTCTGCTCCGTGAGGGGCCTGCCCGGCATCCGGGGTCCACATTGGCAGCCCGATTCCCCTCCACTGCCCCATCTGCCTGCTGAGTACCCTGTACTCTGCCTGTGCTCCAAGGTCACGCCCTTGAAGGGTGCAGAAGCCCACCCCAGCAGCCCCCTCCCACTGCCACACACTGCTGTCCTCTGCTGTTTGGGGTGACACCCAGTGGTGCTGAGGGCTGACTCTCGGCAGGGTCAGGACCACTCTGTGGTGTGGGGGCTGGAACCCAGGCCAGTGGCCGGCCAGGCCTTCCGTGCTGTCCGTCTCCACGGCCCCTTAGCCCCTGAATTCGTGTGTGGCCCCTCCTTTACCCCCCCATACACTCTGCTTTACTCTCTCTCTTCCCGGCTTCGGCTTCATAGGGGAGGGCGGGACTGACCTGGCGGCCAGGCTGTGTCGATGCTGGCTCGGGGGGCTATGATCGACCTGGGCCACGTGCAGGGCGGTGGTGGATGCCTGCAGGAAGCTGTCACCATCATCGTCTTCATCCAGGCTCTGAGAGCCACCAGGGGCTGAGACCTCATCATCGTCCTGTGAGGGGCAGAGAAGCAGCTGGACGCTCCATCCCGTCCCCTGCTCAACTCAGGAACCCGGAGCCTGTGAATCCCCATCAGACCCACTGCCGGGCTGTGGATGTCCGTCTCTCCATGGAATGAGCAAGGCTGGTCCTCCCCAGTGACCCCCGGGGACCTAGGGGAGTGACCCCAGGGATTTTCAGAGCATCCTCCCCTCTCAGGGCAGAATCCATCAGGGTCCAGCTCACACCCTACCCTCGTGAGAGGTACAGAAAACTGGCCCCCCGCTACCCACCCCGGTACCAGCCATCATGAGTCTGACCCGGGTTTGTACCCTGTCTCTGGGCAGCCCTGGGGGGAGGGACACAGCCACCAAGGGATGGTCAAGTGTGGGAGGCAGAGAGATGAAAAGGGGGTGACACCAGCATCTGAAGGTGCAGAACCTGGGTCTCACCTGCTGCCCCCTGCCCTGGAGCAGGTCCCCCAGGATGTCCACGAGCTCAGAGAAGGATGGTCTGTGCTTGGGGTCCCCTGACCAGCAGCTGAGCATGAGGCGGCGTCTGAGGGGAGAGAGACGAGGGGTGAGGCGGTGTGGGGGCATCGCCCGTCCTGGAACCCCCAGGTTTGCGTCTCTGCGGGATGCCCTCCCTCGGGGGGTGCAGGTACAGGGAGCAGTGGGGGCTCCTGCCCCACAAGCCAGGCACGCACATGGCGGGGGTGGCCAGGTCCGGGGTCCGCATCCGCGTGCCCTCCTTCAGCCGCTGGCAGAACTCCTCGTTGATCTGCACCCCGGGGTAAGGAGAGGCGCCTGGAGGCAGAAGCCAGCAAAGGTGAGGAGAGCGGGGCACTGGTACCCGCCCCTGGCACCTCTGCTCTGGGCCCCTGCTGGGTGCCTCCCCCCAAGATATCCAGCCCTCAGAGAGGAAGGTGGGGGGCAGGGGGGCGGGCATGTGCAGAGGGCTGGAGCGAGCCGGACCCAGATTTTTTTCCTTGGCACTGCGTGGTGTCCCTCCCCCAACCCCGCTGACACCACTGGGCTAACTCCTGATCCCCACTGGGGTGACCCCGATCATGGAATGACCACGGGGGGCACTGAGCTTCTAAGTCTGCATCTGCTACAGACACCTGTGTCGGGAGGTGGAGTTCTCGCCCTACACCCACTTCCCGAATCCTGTGGCTCTGCCTGCCTTCGAAGCACCCACAACTCTAGGCCTTTCCTCCTGTCCCCAGGGATAAGCCACGGAGCCGGGGCACCCCTCGACTCTCCACACCCCAGGAGGTCTCAACCCCCAGCCCCCACCCCACCCACTGGTTTGGGGATATAGACGCCACCCATCCCCAGCCTCCTTATCTGCCCTGTAGCCACCCTTGGGTGTTTTTGAACTGGCCCTGGGGAACCCCGCAAAGACCACAAGGGCCCCTCAGACAGTCTCACCACCCATCTGCGTCGTTCATTCCAGAACTTTCTATCTCGCCCAATGAGGGCCTCCCCTAACCAGACAGTTTCTGGATCCTGGGGGTTCCGTGGGATGCTTTAGAGAGGTGCCCCTGTGAACTGCACCTGGTTCCCCCTGGTCTGCCCCCCTTTACTAGAGCAGGCCAGGGTGGGGAGACTTGGGGCTCCCCACCTGCCCTCAGCAGTGAGCTGCCCAATCTACTGTAGGATTTGGGTTCAGACAGGCGCACCCCGCCCTTACTGGGGCTGGTCTGTGCTGGAGATGACAAGGGCTGGGGTATTATGTGCCCAGCACTCACCCTGGGGCTGATCTGTGCCAGAGATGACAAAGGCTGGGGTACTATGTGCCCAACACTCACCCTGGGACTGGTCTATGTGGAGATGACAGGGACTGGGGTACTATGCGCCTAGCATTCACCCAAGAACTGAGGTACTCTGCGCCCAGCACTCACCCAGGGAGAAGATCTCCCAGAGCAGCACCCCGAAGGACCACACGTCGCTCTGCGTGGTATAGACCTTGTCGAAGATGCTTTCAGGCGCCATCCACTTCAGGGGAAGCCGCGCCTAGGGGTGGGGTGGGGGTTCCATGGTAGAGGGCTGAGAGGGCAGGGCCATCTCTGGACCCACGCCCCGAGAAAGGCTTGGGGGGACGAAGCAATAGTCCAGTGGGGAGGGCGCTCGCCTTTCATGCAGCTGACCCAGATTCCATTCCCTGCACCCCAAAAGCAAAAACATTAACAACAACCAAAAAAACCCACCTCTGATGGCACCCTTGTAAAGGGTTCACAAGGGACCTCCTCCCCCCTCTATCCTCCAAAACAGCATGCCATCCTTAGCATCTAAACTTTCCTCTGTGATAAACCAGACTCCATCCAGACTCGGGGATCTCTGCTAGACAGCTTTGTATTTTTATTTATTTTGGGGGACACACCTGGCAATGCTAGGGGGTTACTCCTGGCTCTCGGGGGACCATATGAGATGCAAAGCCAGCACCCTACCCACTCTGGCCCACACACGTGTGTGTGTGTGTGTGTGTGTGTGTGTGTGTGTGTATGGGCTGGAGCGATAGCACAGCAGGTAAGGTGTTTGCCTTGCACGCAGCCAACACAGCCGACCCAAGTTTGATTCCTCTACCCCTCTCAGAGAGCTTGGCAAGCTACCGAGAGTATCTTGCCCGCACAGCAAAGCCTGGCAAGCTACCCGTGACGTATTCCATATGCCAAACACATCCAATGGAGATGTTACTGGGCCCGCTCGAGCAAATCGATGATCAACGGGAGGGCCTTTACCTTTACATATATATATATATATACATATATACATATGTATATATATATATATATATATTTGTTGATTGTTTGCCATGCTCAGCTGTGTTCAGGATTTATTCCAAACTCTGAGTCCGAGCTGACTCCTGCAGTGCTCAAGGGTCTCTAAGCAGTCCTGGGGGTTGAGCCGGGTTGGCTCCATGTAAGGCCAATGCCTTCGCCACTGTCCCATCTCTCTGGCCCCTGCTTAGCTTCTTAAACACTTTCCCCATCCCAAGCACAGGGGTGCGGCTGGGGGACACCCAGTTCCTTGAATCAGGGTCTAATCTTGCATGTGGACAGTGTGTGTCCAGCGCTCCTCCATCCATGGCCTGAGGCACGCGTCGGCAGCCTCCAACCCCCCCCCAACCCCGCCCGTGGCCGCACTCACGCTGCCTTTGCGCACGTAATCAGGGTCCTTGTAGATGTCCCTCGCCAGACCGAAGTCACAGATCTTCACCACGTCGCTCTCTGAGAGCAGAATGTTGCGGGCGGCCAGGTCCCTGTGGATGCACTAGCGGATAGGGAGGAGGCCGCGGGGACCGCGGGGTCAGTGCGGCCTCCTGGAGGGGGCAGCCGCCCACCGGAGCTGGGGCCCATCTCTGGATCGGGTGGGCCGAGTACTGGGCAGGGCGGGGCCGGACTCTGGAGGGGGCACAGCCTATTACTGGGCGCGAAGAATTTCAGGGGACCCTGAGCTAGTGAAACGGAGCTTGAGGATGGAGCAGAGAGGGCCAGGCGCGTGCACGGAACTCTGCACAGGGGGCTCTGGCTGTGGTGCTGCGCTCTGGGGCCCCCAACAAGGGCCACTTCCAGGCACTAGACTGGGGATCCTTCTCCGCTAAGCGGAGAAACACGCCTCAGGCCCGCCGGAGTCCCGGGGAAGTGGGCTCACAGGGCCTGCGGATGGGGGTCCTGGGCACGCTGGCGGGGGTCGGTGGCACCCGGTGGGGGTCAGGCGCAGGCGGGCGGGGGTTGGGGGCTTGCGGGCTGGGGTTGGGGGCGCGCGGGCAGGGTACACCCCCTGGCCCCGCCGCGCCTCACCTTGCGGGAGGCGAGGAACTCCATCCCGCGGGCCACCTGGAAGCTGTAGCTGAGGAGGTCCTCCATTGTGAGCGGGCGGAACCACAGGTCCTGGGCTGTTCAGAGGGGCCGCTCAGGATGGGTCCCCCCAGCCCACGCCCCTCCCAGCTCACCCTGGGAAGGTCTAGGCAACCAGACTTGGCTGGAGCAGCTCGGACCCCTGAGCTCCCCGCCGCCCCCCCCCCCCCGCCATGGGCTAAGCAGCAAGTGGACCCCCGCCCACCTCTGTCCCTCAGCTGCCACCAGCATCCACCGGTCTGGAGCAGTGAGACGGCTGCGTTCCAGGGTGCAGCGCCCACTCTCTCATCCTGGACGCCCCTACCCCTTCGTCCAAGCAAACCCCTTCCCGGGGTCCCCGAGGCAAAGCCCAGGGCTGGGAAGCCGCCAGACCCCTGGGCATGCAGTCTCTAGCGCAAGCCGCTCTGGCACGTGGAGGACCCCCGCCCCAACTCCTCCCTGGCACATGTCCTTGGAACAGGCCAGCCAGGTGCTCTCTCACCTTCGTGCACGGGAGGGGCCCGCCCCGCCGCACCCCTGCCCACCAGCAGCCTGGCCAGCAGGGCCCTGTCGCTGCCCGGGGGTCTCCGGTCGGCCTTGGCACCCTCCACCAGGGCGCGGATGTTCCTGCGCTGCTCGGGCGACTTCTCCTGCAGGGTGTGAAGGTGGGTCTGAGTCGGGGCCGTCCCCCATCTCCCCTTCAAGCTCCCGCACTTATTCTATAGGGCTGTGAAGGCTGGCCGGGGTCGGGGCCGCCCCCACCCCGCACTGATCCCCGCACTCCCCGGGACCGGTGTGGGCGCCCACCTACCGCATAGGGGGCGAAGGTGTCACGCTTGGCGCGCAGGAAGTTGGAGAGGTTGCCGTATTTGCAGAACTCCACGATCACCATCAGCGGGCCTAGTGCGGGGGGGGGGGTGCGGGTTCAGTGTGG
>JAOXYA010136436.1:0-10187 GCA_028565675.1 Sorex palustris | reverse complement strand
TGGGCACTGGTGGAGGGTTGGGTACTTGATCATTGTATATTTTTTTTAAATAATAAAAAAAAAATCAAAAAAAAATCTCAGGGCTAGGACGAATGCAGACCTTACTGGTGCCCACTCGAGCAAATTGATGAATAATGGGATGACAGTGATACGGTAATATTCCCCGAATTTTTTTTTGGGGGGGGGCTGGCAATGCGAGGGGCTTGCTCCTGGCTCTGTGCTCAGGGATCCCTGCTGAGGATCTGGGGACCATCTGGGGTGCTGGGGTGGGGGAGACCCGAGTTCTGCTGTATGCGAGGCAGGCGCCCTCCCTACTCTACTGTCTCTCAGGCCCTTCTGTCCTCTGTGTTTCCCCCATTGGATTCTTGGGGTTTGACCCGAGGAGGGCATTCTCCATTTTCTCAGGGGGACCCTGGTTTGCAGTTTTCTTCCCTGTGAGTCTCCCATGTTTGCCTGGAGGAGGGGTTTGGATTGCCTTCGGACAGCCGTGGGTTTTCCAGGCCCGGCTTGGGAAGAATGGGTCCTTTGCTAGCTCACGCGTGCTACTGTCTCACGAGGGAGGGTCTGGGACAGCGGGGGATTCTGCGGGGAGGTCTCGCCAGTAGCCGCTGAGCTTCCCGACCCCCGTCTCTCTCCCCTCTAAGGCGGGCCACTCCAGGCAGAGCAAGAGAATGCTAGGCGGGATCAGTGCCCTGACCCGCCTCCAGGCCCTTCCATCCTTCCCTCTGGCCCGCCAGGCGGGGGTCCGACTGCCTCTGTCTCCAGGAGCCCCCAGAGATGAGGCTCCTGACTGAGACCCTAGAACCGGTTGAGGTGGCTTTGTCTGGTCAGGGGTTAGGGGTTGCCCTGGCATGGGGGTGGGATGCAGGTGTCTCCAGTTCCTGCAGAATCCCCAGCTTTGTCTGTTCTGAGCACATTTGGGGGCACCCGTAAGAGGAGCTTGGGGTTGCAGCCCCCTGCCTGAGTCTGTTCCAGTGGGTGCAGATTTGAGAATCTGGACCCCGAATGTTCTAGAAGATGTCACTCAGCACCAAGGAGCTGGACTGGGAGAGGTATAGTGGGACCAGAAGCCCCAGCATGAGTTGGGGGCAGGTGGGTCCCGCCTGCCCCAGTGTTGAGTTTTCAAGCTCTTTATTTGGGGTTTGCTGCTATTGCCGGCTGTGCTCTGGGACTGCTCCCGCCTCGGTGCTCAGGGGCCCATGAGCAGGGAGTTGAACTTTGGGGCCTCACGTGCGAGGTCAGCGAGCCCTGAGGTTAGAACCTGGATGGTCGTGGGCCGGAGAGATGGTGCAGCGGTTAGTGCTTTGCCAGGGGCCTCTCCGGAGCACGGGGTCAGGAGCAGCCCCTGAGCAGTGCTGGGCATGGCTGAGTAAGACAGAAACTTAGGTGGATGTCCTGGAAGCCTTGCCAGGCTCCAGAGTGGCCGCCGAGGGTAGCAGATCTTGACCCCAGTATGAACTTTGGCTTTGTGCGAACACCCCAACTCCGCCAACCCCCTTTATTTTCCCAGCCACACCCCACGGTGCTCCGACCTCGCTCCCAGCGGTACTCAGTGCCAGGGTTGGAGTGGGGCCACCAGAAGGCGGAGCCTGGGCTCGGCCCGCCCACGGCTCCCTCGGGTCATGCCTGCTCCCTTGCCCACAGGAGTGGATTGTGCCAGCCTCTGGACCACGTCAGAGCAGCTCAGAGCAGCTTTGCCTCTGAGCCCAGGACGATCACCCACTGCCCCGTCAGCCGCAGTGGAGAGGTCCCTGGGGGGGGTCAGTCCCTCTTTTGTGGCATTTGCTTACCACGAGGCGACCTGCTGTGCGCCACGAGCCACTGTGGTCCATGGGACCCTCTGGGGAGGAGCAGAGCCATGTCTCCTGGCGGGGGTGGACAACCTGGCCCGAGAGCTGTGGCGCCGCCCACCTGAGGATAATGACAACAAGATGTGCTTCCCGGGGCTCTGGGGGGTGATCTGCCAGTACCTGCCCCCGTGCAGTCCCGGAGAGCATGGGCAGCGGCCCTGGACACGTCCCTGTAGGAGGGCGAGTGAGTGGCCCTGCCCACCTGGCAGATGCTCCCCGCTGGGTCCCTGTCCACGCCCCTGGGCTGGCCAACCCAGGTGCCGGTGTTTCTGGTTCTTTGTCCTGTGGGCTGGAGCGATAGCACAGCGGGTAGGGTGTTTGCCTTGCACACGGCCAACCTGGTCGGCCCAGGCAGGTTCGGTTCCTCCGCCCCTCTCGGAGAGCCTGCCAAGCTATCTCGCCTGCACGGCAAAGCTTGGCAAGCTCCCCGTGATGTATTCCATATGCCAAACACAGTAACAAGAAGTCTCACAATGGAGACGTTACTGGACCTGCTCGAGCAAATCGATGAATAACGGGAGGACAGTGCTACCGTGCTTTGTCCTGCACCTCTTGCTCTGTCCCCAGCATCGCCAGCCACGTGTCTGCCTGCCAGGTCCCCCATGGCCCCCGGCTGTCCTGCTTCCCAGCTACCTCCTGGCACTGCCCACCACGTCCAGCCCTGTGGCCCTGATGGTGCTGTGCTGCGCTGCGGACCCTGACTTTTGCCTCCCGGAGCTTTGCACACCCCTCAGGGTGGATGCTTGTGGTCCCACGCACAGAGAGGAAACTGAGGCAGAGGGAGGTGGCGAGGGCCTGGTGTGCGCCCCAGCTGGGCAGGAATGACACTGCTTCCCATGGTGGGTGCAGAAAGTCCACGCAGCCCCCTGGTGCCTTGTGTCCCCGCCTGGTCCCTGCCCACAGCCCTCCTGGCTCTGCCTCAGGTGGGCACGACATCCCTGCTGGAAACTCATCCTCACTGGGCAAGTGGGAGGCACCGAGGCTGATCCCCGGTTCCTCCCGGGCGCCTCCCCTCCAGCTAGCTCTGCAGGGCCCCGCGACCCCGGGTTCTGCTGCCTGAGCAGAGGAGGGGGGCACGTGGCAGGTCTTGTTGGTTTGGTTTGGGGGCCACAGCCAGTTGATGCTTAGGACTTACTCCTGGCTCTGGGTTCAGAGATTACTCCTGGCCCGGCTCAGGGGACCAGATGGGGCGCTGGGGATCGAACCTGTGCTAGCTGTGTGCAAGGCAAGTGCTCTACCCGTTATACTGTCACTCTGGCCCCAAGGATACCCCTTTCCTCCCAACACACACACACACACACACACACACACACACACACACACACACACGAAAACCAGGGAGGGTTTCCAGGCTGTTCTGGAGTCGGTCTCTCCCTCCCTGCTCTCCTCCACCCCCCCCACCCCCCCACGGGGTGACATGGGGACTGAGGCGGAGCTGGTGTGCGTGAGCGCCAGCACTTCCTCCAGGTGGGGGCAGATGCCGTGGCCGCCTGGGAGGCTGACGAGGCACCCGGCCCCAGTGTCACCCAGGTGTCACCTGTCACCTGGGAGACACACCCAGCCTTGGTGTCACCCATGGGTCACCTGTTGCCTGGGAGACTGACGGACTCAGCCCCAGTGTCACTTATGGGTCACCTGCGAGATGGTTGGGACCCTGCATCTATCCCCAGGGCTTTCCTGGGCAGCTGCCCCCATCCTGGTGGGGCCTCTTCGACACCGGCCTTCCTCATGGACACTGGCTCGGGTGCAGTTCCGAGTCTGTCATTGGAGAGGAAATGACTGAGGGTTCCACAGTTGGGATGGGTGCACCTGGCCCTCGCCACTGCAACACTGTGCTCTGTGTGTGTGTGTGTGTGTGTGTGTGTGTGTGTGTGCGTGCGTGTGCGTGCGCACGTGTGCAATGAGGAGCAGCTATTGGCTCCACCCCTGCCCTTTCCTCCCTGACCTACCTTTGGCAGATCCTCCAGTTCCATATTGAGGGTGGTGGGGGGGTCCTGGCTCACATGGCTTTTCTTCTCCTTCCAGGACACGAAGCTATGGATCATAATGGAGTACCTGGGCGGAGGCTCGGCCTTGGACCTGGTGAGTGGCTGTGCCCTTCCCTGCCCCCTGGCTTGGAGGCTTGTCCCGGACTTCTTGGCCCCTGTTGCTCCAGGCCGGGCCTTAGTGCATGTCCGGCGTGTCCACCGCGCCGCGGGGTCACCGGCCTGCTCTCCACCCCCGGGGGCAGCCATGACCGCCTTTGCTGCTGCTGGCCTGCTCAGGGCTGCTTTTGCGACTCTCGGAGGGGACGTTTTCAGTCCTTTCGAGCCTCGAGCGTTTCCTGAGACGGGGTAGTCAGCCGTCCAGCCAGTGACCCTCGCCCGTGTCACCCTCAGTTAGAGCCGGGCCCCTTGGATGAGACACAGATCGCCACCATCCTGCGAGAGATCCTGAAGGGGCTGGACTATCTGCATTCGGAGAAGAAGATCCACAGGGACATTAAGGGTGAGCCGAGGGCAGCCCCACACCTGAGTGTGGGGGCGGGTCCAAGCTTGGGGGTGGGGCAGAGTGGAGTGGGGGCGGGGCCTGAATTGGGCGGAGCTAAGAGGGGTGGGGCCAGGCATGAGGGCAGGGCCTGATATGGGGCGGGGCTAAGTGTGGCGGGGTTAGATGTGGGGGTGGGGCCAGGCATGGGGCAGAGCTGAGTAGGGCAGGGCAGGGTGTGGGTGGAGCTGTGGGGGGCGTGGCATGGGGTGGGGCGGAGCTGGATTGGGCGGGGCTAGCCACGGGCATGGCCAATCATGGGGCAGAACTTGTGGGCGGGCCCAGACCTGGGGCGCCACTGAGGGTGGGTAGGAGGCCCCAGGAACTGTGGATGGGCCTGCACCTGGGGATCGGTGCACAGCAGATGGCAGCTCTGGTCCTGCATTGCAGCGGCCAACGTGCTGCTGTCGGAGCACGGTGAGGTGAAGCTGGCCGATTTCGGCGTGGCCGGCCAGCTTACGGACACGCAGATCAAGAGGAACACCTTCGTGGGCACCCCGTTCTGGATGGCGCCTGAGGTCATCAAGCAGTCTGCCTACGACTCCAAGGTGAGGTCCCACCACCACCCCGGGCCCCATCGTGTCCCTTCCTGACCCAGTCCATGTGCCCTCGCTCCCTGCCTTCCCTGGGCCCTTGTAAGCCCCGCGTGTGTCCAGGCTGGGTCCCAGGGCTATGACCCATACCTGGGATTTTGAGCAGATTCTTCTTGCTCTGGGGTATCCCCGACATCTGACGGGCAGTGTGCAGATGGCCGGCCCAAGGCATGGACCAAAGAGTGAGCCCTGAGAACAGCCAGATGTGCCCCCCCCCCAACCAAACCAAAGAGAATATTACTGAAGCTATGGGTGGGGGTCCGCAGGCTGAGGCCCTAGGGATGGTGGGACTGGTGAGTCCAGGGGCCAGCAGCTCTGGTCACAGAAAGTGTCTGTCTGGGCTCATGGTGGGTGGGACGTGCTGGACCCTGTGGCTGGTTGAAGGGGACTGGCACTCCAGAGTGGGCTGGGGTGGCCCGGTGTGCTGCACCCCTCCCTCAGCTGGGGCGCCAGTGTCTGAGCCACCAGGTCCCCCCTGCCAGCGCCCCTCTCTGTGTCCCTGCAGGCCGACATCTGGTCCCTGGGCATCACCGCCATTGAGCTGGCCAAGGGGGAGCCGCCGCACTCAGAGCTGCACCCCATGAAGGTCCTGTTCCTCATCCCCAAGAACAACCCCCCGACGCTGGAGGGCAGCTACAGCAGGCTCCTCAAGGAGTTCGTGGAGGCCTGTCTCAACAAGGAGCCCAGCTTCGTGAGTGGGGGCAGGTGGGTGGGCGGCGCCCTCCCTCTCCCCCCTCCCCATCGGCTTCCTGATCTCTAGCTTTCTCTTTTTAATTTTTGGGGTCACCCTCAGTGATGGGCTGGAGTGATAACACAGCGGGTAAGGTGTTTGCCTTGCACATGGCGGACCCAGGTTTGATTCCTCCACCCCTCTCGGAGAGCCTGGCAAGCTCCCCGTGGCATATTCGATATGCCAAAAACAAGTCTTAAAATGGAGACGTTACTGGGCCCGCTCGAGCAAATTGGTGAACAACAGGAGGACAGTGCTACGGAACTACCCTCAGTGATGCTCAGCACTCAGGAATCACTCCTGGCAGGCTCGGGGACCTTATAGGCTGCGGGGGGTGGAACCTGGGTCAGCCTGGGTCAGTGCAAGGCAAATGCCCTCCCTGCTGGGCTATGGCTCCAGCCCCCTTTTTTCCCTAACTGGGCACAGTGAGCTGCAAACAATTTTATGTTAGCTTTTTTCCCCCCTTTTTTGGGGCAGGGAACAGGGTAGAATGCCCCAGTGGCGCATGTGGGCTGAGGGGCCACTCGGGGGGGTTTTGTCGGGGGAATGAGACAGCTTGTTCGGGGGTCCTGCCCTCTGAGCTGTCCCTTTGTCTGCTCTGTTCAGCTCCCAAGAGATGGACAGACGTTCTTCTCTGGAGACCTTTCTGTGTCCTGCACCTCGTCAGCGTGGGGACGGTTGGGGACTATCAGTTTGTGATGGGAGACGCTGGGTGACGGACTATAGGTGCTGCTCTGAGCCCGCTCAGGGGGGCGCCCCTCCCCGGCTCCCCCCCCACCCCCACCCCAGGCTGGGCCTGGGAGGCGTTCAGGCATCTCCCAAGTGTCTGGCCCCCAGGGCAGGTGGGGTGCCCTGAGGGGAGACAGTGGCAGCACTGGCTCCCGGGCATGCGTGGGGCTCCTTGGACTTTTTTGGGGTAGAATCCTGGGGCAGAGGTGGGGGTCCCGCCCCTCACGCGCCGGCTCTGGCTGGGGTTTGGCTTTCAGAGACCCACCGCCAAGGAGCTGCTGAAGCACAAGTTCATCCTCCGCAATGCAAAGAAAACCTCGTACCTGACGGAGCTCATCGACCGCTACAAGCGCTGGAAGGCGGAGCAGAGCCACGAGGACTCCAGCTCGGAGGACTCGGACACGTGAGTCGGGGGACTGGGGTTGGTCCCTGAGGGGGTGTCCGCAGGGGCTGGGGCTGGTCTCTAAGCTTCACATGCCTGTCCTGTGTCAGCGGCCTTGTGGTTCAGCGTGGAGGAAGGGTCCCTGACCTCAGTGGACCGGAGGGCTGTTCCCCCATGTGCTTTCCCCGGGCAGGGAGAGGATGGAGAGGGCTGGGGGGACCCACCTGGACAGGACTGGACAGGGGAGCACTGTGCAGAGGGGGACCCTGGAGGGAAAATGGGGGGGGCGTTGGGGGAACAGGTGCCAGGGGGAGAGACATCCCCACTGAGAAGTTCCAGAACTACCTTCTGACGACCCTCGTGTGTGGTTGTTTTTCATCTGGAAATGTGTGGGGAGCCAGCGACACCCCCTCCCTCGGGTGGCCTGCAGGATCACAGATGCTCCACTGGAGGGCTGGGTCCCCGCACCCTCATCACTTCTGCCATCTCTGTGTCCAGGGAGACGGACGCGGATGGCCAGGCCTCGGGGGGCAGCGACTCCGGGGACTGGATCTTCACCATCCGAGAGAAGGACCCCAAGAACCTGGAGAATGGGGCGCTGCAGCCCTCGGACCTGGAGCGGGGTCAGGTGTGTCCCCAACCCCCGGGTGCCTGGCTCGGCCCCAGGGGGATCCTCAGACAGGGAAGGCCAGAACCTCAGGGTTGCTGGATTGGCTTCCCACAAGCAGCCTTTGCGGGGGCCTGCAGGCAGCTGGTCCCCCAGGGCAGGACCGGGGCTGGAGGCGGGGCGGAGGGTTGTGTCCGCACGGCCGGGTGCCTGCCACCACCCTCCCGGCACACAGCGTCCCCAGCTCGGGCGGGGACAGATTCGCGCCCGCCCTCCTGACACTGTCTCTCTCCGCAGATGAAGGACCTCCCCAAGCGGCCTTTTTCTCAGTGCTTGTCCACCATCATTTCCCCTCTCTTTGCCGAGGTGAGGCAGTGGTGGATGGGCCCAGGGCCAGGTGGGCAGGGAGCCGTGTCCATAGGCGCGGGAATTGGTGGTGGGGGGGGCGGGGGTTGCGGCCTGGCACCTCTGGGCCACTGCATTCTGCGGAACCTGCTCAGGCTGACCGGGGAGTGAAGTCGCGGCTGTGCCGTGGTAGGCTGCTCTGAGTGGGACCCCTGTCCTTGGGCCAGTGTCCAGCGTGGGTTCCTTCCCTGGTTTCCGGGGGCTGCTCCGTAGGGCCTCCCCACTCCTGTCCCCGGCCTCTTTGGCCCCTGGGCCCAGCCTCACACCTGTCCACGCTGTGTTTCAGCTGAAGGAGAAGAGCGAGGCGTGTGGGGGGAACTTGGGGTCCATCGAGGAGCTACGAGGGGCCATCTACCTGGCCGAAGAGGCCTGTCCCGGCATCTCGGACACCATGGTGTCCACGCTGGTCCAGAGGCTGCAGAGGTAACCCGGCTGCACGGGGTGTGTTGGGTGGGTGGGGGGCTGGCGATGATACTATGTCGTCAGGGCCGAGGGAGGAGGTGTGAGTGTGGGAGAGAAGGTTCCAGAAGGGGCTTGGAGGCCTCGGGCGGCCCAGTGCGGAGGCTCTTGGCAGTAGCTGACACTCCTGCTCCAGCGGGCCTGGCCTTGGCTCTGCGTCACCAGCGCTGGCCCAGGCCTCAGCCCACGTCCCCGCCGCCCCCACGGTCCACTCCACACCCCCTGGCCCGTGCCAGCCCTCTGTCCACGCCACCCATGTCCTCACGGCTGCACTGTGCTCACGTCCACGCCCCATTGTCCACTCCGTGCCCATACCCCATCGTCCCTGTCACCCTGCCCCAGCACTGTCCACCCCGTCACATGCCCGGGACCTGGCGGGGGTCACTGGCGGCCGTCCAGACTGCTTGAAGCCCAGGTGCAGCTCCTGGGGCTTGGGGGCCGCGGCTCCACCCTCAGCAGTCGCCTAGCACCTCCCTATGTCCCAGGGCCCCCCCCCAGCAGTGACAGGTTGGGCTCCCCCCTGCCCCCGCCAGCTGCCAGCCTGTGCCCCCTTCTCTCGGGAACGAGGGGCATCTTCTACGGTGTTGGCCTGAGGACCGGTGACAGCATTGGGGTCACTGCTGGGGCAGTGGTGATTGGAGGGGGCCCCTGTCCCCACCCGGGTCTTCCTTGCTTAGAACCCGGCCCCTCCTTAGAGGTCCTCACTTGGTCACTCACAGTTTTCTCATTCACAGTTTTTGTCACTTCATTGTCTGTCCCTGTCCTGCCGGCCATGGTGGTGTCTGTCCCTGCCCCTCTGGTGGCCATGGTGGCATCTCTCCATCCCTGTCTGCCATAGCGGTGTCTGTCCCTGTCTAGCTGGTGGTCACCTGGAGATTGGGGGGGGAGGGGGTGGCTGTGCCCCATCTTAGCCCTAATCCCTTAAACTCTTCCCTGGGACACGCGTGACTCAGTCTCCCCAGCAAGGGGGCTGCTTGCACACGCCCTCCCATTTGTTCCCTGTGTCCAGCCTCCCGGGGCTCCCTGAGGCCGTGGCGGCCGTGCTGAAGGCTTTGTGGGTATTTACTCCCAGAGCCCTCGTCCCCTCTGAGGCTGACCCATGTCGTGGGTGTGTGCCGGGCCCCTGGCGCCCCTCCTCCCAGGAGCTGGTGACGATGTTTCTAGAAAAGTGCCCTGCAGGGCTGGGGCTGGAGCGGCCTTTCCTGGGACTCCAGGACGGATGTCTGGGACCAGCCCCACTCCCCATGCCCCCGCCTCCCCCCCACCCCCGTGTCTCCTGACTTGGGGCCAGTGTCGAGGCGGCTGCAGCCGCCCTGGCTGAGGGGATCCCCCTCCCTCCTCCTCTTGTACCCCAGAGCCCCGTGGTACCGTAGGATACTAGGAAACAGACATGGTCAGGCCTCCCCCTCCCCACCCCCCCACACACCTCCCCATCGTTTGTGGAGGGAACTGGCTTCCTGCCTCATCGTTCCATGCACGCTGGGCAGATCCCGGCCTCTCCGAGCTGCCTCCAGTTAGCGTGCGCGGGTCACTCGGCGGGGGACATCTTTGTCCAGGCTAGCTGGTTGTGCCCGTGGAGCTGGGCCACCTGGCGCCCCGGTTCTGTTTCCCGCACCAGAACCCCTGTTTGGTTTCTTATTTATTTCTATCTTGGGTCACACCTGGCAGTGATCTGGGGGTGACTCCTCCTTCTCACGAGTTACTCCTGGCAGTGCTCAGAGGATATAGGGGATGGGAGGAAGAGGGATTACGGGATGCCGGGGATCGAACCCGGGGAGACTGTGTTGAAGGCAGATGTGCTACGAGCGTGCTACTCTCGCCCCGACCCCACGATGGTTTTTCACATGGCGTGCCCCCCCACCCCCACCCCAGAGGCCTCAGTTGCTGTCCCCACGCCCACCCGCTC
>JAOXYA010136416.1:0-10188 GCA_028565675.1 Sorex palustris | reverse complement strand
CCCCCCATACCTGAGTGCCCCACACCTGAGCACCCCCACACCTACTCAACCCCTTCGATGGGGGGATGGGGGTTCGGAGGGATGCTGGGACCCGTGGTGGTGGAGGGTGGGTGCTGGTGGAGGGATGGGTACTTGATTATTGCATAACTGAAATCCAAGCACAAAAATTTATAAGTCTATAACTGTACCTCCTGGTGTTTCACTAATAAAAAAAATAAAAATAAAATAAAATCTCAGGGCTAGGAAGAAGGACACACTACTGGTGCCTGCTTGAGGCAATCAACGAAAAACAGGATGATCGTGCTTGTGATTAGTAATCCTAAATTGCTTTTCTCTTTCCTTTATGTCATTTGTATGGTTTATTTGGCGATGTCCTTTTTGGATAGACACAGAAAGACAGTTGATGCTATGCTATGTAATATAGGAGTTAATTGACTCCAATATAATATTTACTCCTGGGCATCCATAATTACTTGACTTAAGCCTCAGTTGCCCTTAGTTTTTAGCACTCTAAGAGCAAGGTCCTGACAAGGGACTGATGGACCCAGGGCAAGTTGTGAGCTACCCTGGCATCATAATGGGCCAGGCCAAGAGCCATGACATTTAACTATAAGTTAAGAGCATGGTCATGGACAAAATCTGTTATGACCCAAAAAGAAGTAACTGAATAAGGACCCTGCTGGATTTAGGAAAGACTAACCTGACCTGAGGACTGTGGTCTGGAATATATAGTGAGATGTTCCCAGGAAAAGCCAAACTTTAAGCTTGATATATCTCTTACTGGGCTCATACAAAATGACATTCTAGAAATATTATCACTATATCACTGTCATCCCGTTGTTCATCAATTTACTTGAGTAGGTGCCATTAACTTCTCCATTCATCCCTGCCCTGAGATTTTAGCAGCTCTTCTTACTCATCTTTCCCAACACTGCGATACTAGAGGCTCTTTCAGGGTCAGGGGAATGAGACCCCGTTATTGTTACTGCTTTTGGCATATCAAATACACCACGGGTAGCTTGTCAGGCTCTGCCATCACTGTCCTCCTGTGTATCACTGTCATCCCGCTGTTCATCGATTTGCTTGAGCAGGCACCAGTTACATCTCCATCCATTCCAGTCCTGAGATTTTAGCAACCTCTCCTTACTCGTCCTTCCCAATGTTGCCGTATTGGAGGCTCTTTCAAGGTCAGGAGAATGAGGCCCGTTATTGTTACTGTTTTTTGGCATATCAAATATGCCATGGGTAGCTTGTCAGGCTCTGCTGTGTGGGCAGGATACTCTCGGTAGGTGGCTGGGCTCTCTGAGAGGGATGGAGATTAAGCCCATATATAAGAGAGTACAAGCAAGTATGTTAAAACCAAACACATGTGTTCTGCTTTAGGTACATCAGTGGGCTAGACTATAAGAGGTTGCATAGCTGCAAATGCAACCACGCTCTTCCAGGAGCTTGGTTTCATAGTATCTGGATCTTGGTTGTTGATGGAATTACATGGTTGGGGGGCAGGGGGGGAGGCAGTTTGTGGGTGTGACTGCCAAGCTATTGGAAAATGGGTGATCTGGGGAGAAGGCCCAGTCCCAATCTGAGCAGGACTGGAGATCTCAGCCACGGGTTCTGCATACCTGGGTTCCTCTGCCAGTTCCTTCATGCATGAGGCTCATCCAAGCATGTGGAGAGAAATATTATAAGTAAATTTACTATAAGAAGCAAATTTACGGGCACTGGAGCAATAGTACAGCGGGTAGAGCATTTGCCTTGCATGCAGCCAACCCCGGTTCGATTCCCAGCATCCCATGTGGTCCCCCGAGCACTGCAAGCAGTAATTCCTGAGTGCAGAGTAACTCCTGTGCAATGCCGGGAATGACCCAAAAAGAAAAAAAAATTACTATAACTGTTTAAATGGATTACTAGCTGAGGAAATGAGAAAGCAACATACCCTGGATGGAATCCTGCCCTTGGGCAGATCTCCTAGTAATCTGGAGTAATCTTCTTAGATGAGATTTTGTCCTTGAGTTAATCTTCTGGAGGAGTGGCCTTACCTCTCTTTGTCTTATGATAATGTTCAATCCCATCTTTGTATCCCCACCCTACATGATTCCTATATAACTATGCTTCAAGGGACTGGTGAGAGAGACTTGTGGCAGAGACCTGTGGAAGACAAAGACTTGTGAGCGCGAGAAGAGACTGAGGACGAAGACTTGCGGGAAGAAGAGTCTTGTGGTAGAGACTTGTGGCTGGATACGAGACTTGGAGGAGGAGAAAAGATTTGTGACTGAAAGAGACTTCTGGCTGAAGAGGTAGACTGGGCTCTGGGAAGGAGATGCTGAGAAGGAGATAGTGAAGACTAGACGCTGAAGACTAGATGTTGAGGACGAGAAGGTCGACGAAGAGACATTGAAGATGAGGAGGAAAACTGAGACTTTGAAGACTTTGAGGTATTCGAGGAGACTAGGATGATGGAACTCTGATGACTGAGACTATAGACATAACTATGACTATGACTGAGCTGTAGAGGGAGAGATCAGATGACACCAGAGAGGAGGGAAATAAAGGACTGCCTACCAGCCCACCCGGTTCCTGTTTTGCTGTTTCTCACCCATCCTTTGCTGTCCTCTGGCCTGAGGAGGCAGCTCTCAGCCACCAAACACTGTCTCCGTCCTTTGCCTTTGAGCCCACCGTCCTTCTATTGAAACTTACACACCATAGTGAATTGTAATGCCTTTCCCTTGCTACTATTTTTAACCTGATACTATTTTCCTTCTCTGCCAGTAATGCTTGTTTCTCGCTTCTTCCTAAACCTCATCTTTGCTTTTCTGTAGGTTGTTATTCCTTTCACTTTTTTCTGTATTTGCTTCTTTCCTGACTTCTTTCAGTAGTCCCTAAAATGAGTGGTACCACACTGGGGGGTGGGGGGCTGGGGAGTGGAGGGGAAACACAGGAAAGATCCAAGGGCAGTAGTGACCTTAGGTACAGTTGGGCAGTGCTTTCTGTTTGATTAAAGAAGGTTGATTTCTGAGATCATAGGAATTTGTGTACCGTATATATCTTATATACATATATATATCTTATGTGTCATATATATCTTATATATATCCTATATAGCCAAATCTCGGAAACACATAATGATCCTGAATTTTTTAGCACTGAACACAATCTAATTATAACTTTCCATTTTCTGATCTTTAACAATTTTCTGAGCTTCATATCTCCTGTGAAAGGCATAGGTAATTCTTTTTGGTTCTTCCTTCAGTTTCAATATAGCCATTCTGCCAAATAAATTCCAGGAATCAAGCTTGAAGACATACAAGAACTTCTGAGAAAAACTTTCTCAAGTGGTTCTATCTTTGGGACTATCAAAAAAACAAATCGATTCAACTTTCTACAGACTTTTTCAGAGACTAGAAAAGGAAAGACTTCCTGTCTTTCCCCATTTTAGAGCCAAAATCACTGAGGAAGACACTCTAAGATAAAAGTCAGCCTATTTCCCTCATGAGTATGATGAGTGTAATGGTACAGCACAATAGACAATTGTAGTAAATATTTGCAACTAATATGAGAGGTTTTGCAAAAAAAAGGTTTCATGGTAGAGTTGCATAAAATTGGGTTATTCTAGAAATATGAGAATACTTCACTCGAAAAAGTCTGAAATTGTCATCCATCACACTAAGGTAATGAGAAAATTGTATAACTACCTCAAAAAATATGTGCATAAAATGCCCTTTTAACAATCAGTGAACTATAAAATATTTATAAATGTCCTAGTACTAAAAGTAGGAATAAAGCTTCTTTAATCTTGTAAAAAATGTATTTAAGGGACCAGGGAAATTACTCAAAGGGTTGATGTGCATGGTTTGCATGTAGAAGACCAGGTTCAATACCAGGTACTATTTAGTTCCTCAACACCACAAGGAACAATGCCCAAGCAACATACTAGGAACAGCCCTAGCCCCAAGCACTGCCAACTCAAAACAACAACAACAAAATATATTTTAAACCTATGAAAGCATCAGATCACACACAAAAAAAAATGTCAGTAGTCTAGATTTCAAAATGTTTTTTTAAAAAAAGTATATGCCCAGTGTCACCAACACTATTTTAGGATCCACTACAATCCAGTTGGTGCAAAAGATAAGAGAATGGAACTAGCAGGGTCTAGAGTAAGCTGAGAGTCAGAATATACGAACCTACACAAGAGAGTCTGAAACAAGCCAAAAAGGTTAAGTTCAATTTATACCCATAAAGAGCACCATGTAAAGGAAGTAGATGCTCTTAATGAGATTCTTTTTGCATTATCATGCCATTCAATACGTTTCTTTTTAAGTGAATGCCTTATGAAAGAACCAAGTAAACAACACTGAATCAAGTAAGAGCTTTATGTTAAGAAAATGTAATGCCTATACAAACCTGAATTTTTGTTAATACAACTGGTGTTTCTTGATCCCAGATATGCATTGACCCTCCATCAGTAATATAGGCTTTACATGCTGTCACCATTTGATTTGTAACCTAAAATAAGAGAGGTTTAAAATTAACATCAATAAAGACAAAATGTTCTTTAAGCCACAAGTATAAAATTTATGTTAGAAAAAATTAAGTTATAGAAATAATTAATAACACAATATTTTGAAAACAATGATATCTATCTTCCAGTCTAGACCAGGAAGCCTAAAGTCATCTTACCCACTGCATTTAAATCAATGTCACCATTTCCATACATTTCAACATTTGTTATAGTTTTCATTTATCTACTGCTCCTCTAATAAGGTCTTGATCTCGGCCAACTCTGATTCTTTAACACCATCTCTGACTGGAGAAACAGTATAGGAAATAAAATGCTTGCCGTTAAGCAACTGCCCTTGGATCAAATCACTGGCAAACAAATATGGTCCCCCAGCATCACCAGGGGTCACTCCTGAACACAGAATCATGAATATTAGCTCCTGGGCATTGCTGGGTGTAGTCCAGAACCTTCTCTCCCAATGTTAACCATTTCTAACATCTTCTAAAACAGGGAAGAACACCATGATATTCATTTAAATGGTCAGGATGATCAACTAAAGATAAGAGGTTGACACCCAATAATTTGGGAAAATTCATGAAATACGGAAGGGGAATGAAAACCAGTCTAAAGGAAAAACAAATGACTAGAGAAAACTAAAGCCCCTTAAGGCTGTACATGTGGACTAGTGGATTGAAGTATGCCAGATGACAATGTGTGTTCACCCTTGACTGAGACCTTGCATGCTGAATTCAGAGTCACCAATATTGCAGGAAAACCATGGAATTTGCATAAAGGACAAAGATGTGAATGTGGTCAATAGTCTTGAAGCAGTATAGTCAGACTTATGTGGCTATTGAATCCCAGAAGGGAGTATCAGAGAAAAAGTACTCCACTATTTCAGCTCAGTAGTAAGTCCCACTCCCCTTCACTACCAGAGTTAGACTAATGAATAGAGCTAGCAGTTTCAAACATAGTATCAGGCAGACAACAAAGAATCGTGTGACATTTCCAAACTTGACAATGCTAACCCCAGTAGGAAAACACCAGGTTGGATGGGAATGTAAAGAAGACAACTAAATTCAATTAACAAAACCATTAATAGAGGAAGCCCAGTTAGCATCAACAACTTAGTTAACCCTCAGACGAAGACTTAATATCCTCATGATAAGATGTAACAGTTTTCACAAATTTTCTTTTACTGGATTATCTTTAAATAATTCCATTAGCCATTTAATGGTAACATCAATATCAAATAAATTATCTGGATGTGCTACAGGGATAGGCCTGAGGGGTGGCTGGGAAAAGGGGAACAAGATGGAGGGAAGGTCACAGTGGTGATGGGATTAGTGTTGAAATATTGAATGCCTGTAACAAATGCATCATGAAAAACTTTGTAAACCATGGTGTTTTTAAAAAGTGGAAAATTGACCTGACTCTGTACAAGAGCATGAATGCTCTTGAGAATTTTCTGGCCACTGAGTGAACTACCAGTGGGATTTGAACACATATTCTGTGACCAAAGTTGTATGCTGCTAGTGGTTAGCTCCTCCCACAGGTCAGACCAGCTGTGGGAACAGTTCCCCACCAACCATATCCCCAGCAGCAGACAGTTAATCTCCCCCTTCATATTCCATGAGATCCATATTCTATACTGAACTTTCATTAGGGCTATCATTAGATCAATAGTCAATTGGCCCCTACTTCAACCAATATTCCCCCAAAACCCACAAAAGTAGTGGTTAGCACAAGAAATAATATACCACTAAACAAAAAGTGGCAAATAAGTTAAGGCCAAAGAACACATTCACTGAATCAGTTCAAAAGGCTCCACACAGTTACGCAGGGACACCAAATTGGAAGAAAATATTCTTAAAGGGACAAGAAGAGGCCACAGCCAACTGAGTTTCCTCATTATCCTTCCTGGCAGTAAGTGGGGGATGCCGATACTGTATTGGAAAGAATCACCTCTAAACTACTACAGACACCACCCCATCAAAAAGAAACATCTGCATTATCCCTAGAAACTTAAACTCTTAGGCCAAAAAAGATATACAGGAAATACCCTATGTTAAAGAGAGATTTCCACATACCTTATTCACAGATCCTGCAAAGGTACCAAAAGGGATATGATCTAGAGAACAGTGAAAGCACTATAATTCCAGGAGATCAAGTAAAAAGTTAATTTTACAGAATGACAAAAGGATTCTTCATGAGTGGGACACACTTGTATTGCAGTTCATTTTTTTCCTAACTTTTTTGATTTGAGGCACCAAGATTTACAATGCAGTGGATGATAAGGCTTCATGCATACATTCCAACACCACATCCTCCACCAAAGTGTTATCCTTCTCAGTCTACCCAAATAGCCCCCTCCACATAGCCCCCCCACACACTATGGTAAGTGTGGCAGGTCTCAAGTGATGTTCCTGCAATCCCCCACCCCAGTCCGCCCCACTCAGACATGCCAGAAATAAAAAGACAAAGAGGGAAGCGCAGTACCCAGCACATGGCACCAGAACAGAGAGGGACTGTGTGAAGAGAACTTCAGCAGAAAGCAGTGGTCCACAGATCTCCCCCTCACAGCTCCTGTAGATGTGGGTAAAACCTCACTTTAAAAGAACCAAATACTCTGGCACTGGACTCTGTGACTCTCCTTCCCAGAACGCTACAAGTCTGGTTTAAATGCTTAATTTACATCACAGAAGAACTCAAATACACTAAGGCTGAAAATAAAGAGAAAGCCTTAAGCCCTGGTATGAGAGGTATAAGGGATTTGAGCAAAAGACAATCTATCTCTTCCCCTGAATGAGGACTTCTGAGTATTGCATAAGTATCACCAGCAGGAGCTGAGGGTTCTCCTGAAACTTCCACCCACAGCAGCTGAGAGCATGTCCCAGCCTGACAGACAGAAAGAAGCCTGGCTTGCTTCCTCCTGCATTCATGGGGGCACCACACCTGCCTCTGTCACCAACTTTTAGCCAGACTCCCCTCATCAATAACTGCAAATTCTTACTAGTTAGTGCACACTTGGTGCCAAACATGAGGATAGGGATGGGAGGGGGAGTATGGAGAGAGGGAGGGAGAGAAGGAGAAAGAGAGAGAAGCAATGGGGGAGACAGAAGCAAACCAAAAAAAAACATGTATCATAGTACTGTTAGACCCATTCAAACAGAGGCACCGATGGACCTCTTTGAGAGGACAACGGGACATCCAGACAAAACCCAGATGTGCCTGAGGCTCAAAGCTCAAGACAACCAGGGCCAGGCAGTAGAACCAGAAGGGGTTTGGGAGAGGCCAGGGTGGGAAGGATGGAGCTTGTGAAGGCCCTTCCATGTATAAACAGAATTCTTGCCCTTGATGCTGTCATCGGCCCACACACGCAGGCATTTTTGCACATCAGTCCTAACAAGGTGATAGCAATTGCTTCCCCCCCTGCCCACAGATCTCTCTCTAGTAGCTTTATGAAGGGTAGACTGGAATGGGGGGAAAGGTGAAAAGTAGGAGATGACACAGTGTTGGCAACAAGATAGAGAATCTATGCTGGAAAAAGTAAGTTTAAAAACACAGGGAGAGAAACACAGGGCAGGAGAGAAGCTTGGCAAGGTATGATGCCTGCCTGTCAGGATGGGTTTGCAAGGCTGGTAGTGCCTATCACCCAGAGAGGCATGGTTGGATGGGAGGGAAAAGGAAAACAGGGAGCTTGGTGCTAAACTTCAAGTTCAAAAGACTGGAAGCCTTAAAGCATTAATGCATAAACCTCAATCATTCCCAGGCTATCAGCTCACCCAATCAACTCTAACATGAAGACGAACACACCACACCAAAAATCCATGGCCAGAATGAGGCCCGAATAACGAGAACCACACTCCAATTTCCTTCCCATTCCATACAACAGAACTTACCCATACCCCAACATATTTCAAGCATCTCCCTAACTTGGTCACAGTTCATAAAATGCTCTACAGGAGTGTTCTATCACCAGGCAGGTAATATTGGAATGGAGAGGTGTTATTAGTCCAGAGTTTGGGACCATGACAGGAGTTATTTTTTCCAGATTCCAATGTCTGACAAATACTTCATAGAAAAAAATTCATAAGGGGGGAAGAAGCACTGTGCACATGTCATCATTTCATTGTCTTTTTCTTTATGTCAAGGGAAAACATATTTTTCATGGGTTAAATTAACCTTTGGAGGTAAATTAGCTGCATGACTTATTTTGCAATTGCTGTCAGTCACCAGATAATTTTTTAAAAGAAAGAAAATAAAACAGGTTTTCATTCTAGTGTTACAAAAAAGTTTAGTATTTTTGAGATATAACTGACAAGTAACATTAGATCCAGTGATCAACATGAGTCCATTTTGTATGTAGTACAAAGTCTCTGCTGCGACAACTTCAGTTAACAACTGTCATCGTCCCTAATTATGACAACGACTCTCTTAGGAACTTTCAAATATGCAGTAGGTGTGATTAACTGTACTCACCAAGCTGTACACTGCAACCGCACAACATCTTCATTTATAATTAGAGGTTTGGACTCTTTGACCCCATTCACCAACTTTCAGCCCTTTCACTTACCAAAAAAAAGAGGTAGGGGAGGAAATCAGTGTTAACATTACACAGAAGGAAAGCAGTGTCCTCAGGATGTCATCCTATGCAATTTTGTGGTGGTGCAGCAAATGTGAACCACAAGAAGAAACAACCCATCCTATACTTAGATCAGACATTCACCTCTCCTCCCTCCCTCTGTACACACACATGTGCTGTGTATGCTCAAACTATAAACGACAGCCTCGGGGCTTCTTGCCAATAAGACTAACATAGCAAGATGGTGCAACATCTTTGGAAAACATTTGGCCGTTTCTTTAAAAATTAAACATACACTTATCAGAAGACAGTTACTCCACTCATAAGTATCTAGCAAAGAGAAACTGAAACATATGTCCACCTAAAGATTGACACACAAATGTCTGTAATAAATTTGTTCACAATACTTAAAAATTTGAAATGTCCCGTGTTCATCAGCTGGTGAATGAACAAACATTCACACAACGTAAACCATTTGCTATTAAAAAAGGATGATATCTGATACATGCCACAACATGGGTGAGGCTTGAAAACACTGTCACATGAAATAAACCACACATTTAAAAAATTTTTTTAAAAACCTTATGATCGGGGGCTGGAGCGATAGCACAGCGGATAGGGCGTTTGCCTTGCACTCAGCCAACATGGCCAACACAGGTTCGATTCTCAGCATCCCATATGGTCCCCTGAGCACCACCGGGAGCAATTCCTGAATGCATGAGCCAGGAGTAACCCATGAGCATCGCCGGGTGTGACCCAAAAAGCAAAAAAAAAAAAACCTTATGATCTTATTCATAGGAAATTACTAATAAAGCATAGATACAGAGACAGAAAGAAGATCGATGTTTGCCTGGAGATGAAGGTAGGAACAGAATTCATTATAAAATAGCATAGGAAACACTAGGTGGCAAGGTGGGAAGGGGTGAAAGGATTCCAGTACTGCACTGCAGTAAATAATATATAAATAAATAAATGAATTTACTATTGGCTGCGATAGCACAGCGGTAGGGCGTTTGCCTTGCACGCAGCCAACATGGCCAACCAGAGTTCGATTCCTCTGCCCCTCTCGGAGAGCCCGGCAAGCTACCGAGAGTATCTCGCC
>JAOXYA010136389.1:0-10188 GCA_028565675.1 Sorex palustris | reverse complement strand
CCTTCTTACTCTCTGTCTCTCTGTCTCTCTCTCTCTCTCTCTCTCTCTCTCTCTCTCTCTGTCTCTCTCTCTCGCTCTCTCCCTCTCTCCCTCTCTCCCTCTCTCCCTCATGCTACTTTTGGGCATTATGATTTGCAGTACAGATACTCAAAGGCCATCATGTTTGGTCCTTATCTACTTTCAGCACACATCTCCCATCCAACAAAAGATTTTCAACAAGCACAATTCTCCTTTTCTCCTCTGCTATGGTGCCCAGGTTATTATGACTCTGAGGGTATCCAGCATCCCCCTTTCACCATTATCCCCCTTTCTATGGCAACCTCCCCAGTACAACATCAATGATTCTCTCACAGAGAGCTGCTGAAAATTCACTGAAAGCACAAAAGGCTCATAGCCATGAACCACCATCCATTAAAAAAAAAAATTCGCAACTAGTTACTTAATGGCTACCAAAAACCTGTTCCCTTAGCTTTTGTGGGGTTCAGATCCAGGCCCAGTTTATGAACGTGCACAGAGGGGAATTAGGCCTTCAAGCAGGATGACAGGTGTCCTTTCTCTGTGTCACCTCAGGCCACTCCAGTACTCCATTAAGGCCACTTGGGAATTCACTTCATACACAGAGATTGAAAGTTGACAAGGTGTGTGTGTTCCAGTGAGCCAGGCAGAATACAAGTTGCTATCAAACCTAGTAATGAGGGCTGACACATCCAGGAAGACATCTTGAATAGAAACACCCCAAATCCTGCCTGTTGGCAGTCTCCTGTCACTGTCCACCATCACACCCTGCATGCTCCACTACTTAAACCCTTAGTGGGTGAGCACTGGGGGGCAGGGCAGGGCTCCTGGGACTCTGACAGAGTTAGAATCATTCTGGGATCTTAGATTTTGGTCTCCCTGTTTCACTATGTATGGGCAGAGCAGAGCCTGTAGTACCCACCAGCAGCCCAGGGGCCTGCATTGGTTGTGCTGCCCTGGGAAACTGGTTCTACACCAACAACTATAAGGACCTAGGGCCTAAGTCATTGTTTTCAGTTATTTAGGTTCTTAAGTGCATATGCCCACATCTTCCTGGTTCTCTGAAGATTTTGAAACAGAGGAGGTAAAGAAAGGAAGATAAGCATCAAACTCTGGTGAGCTCAGAGCAAAGGCCAGAATAGAAGAAAGAACAAAGGCCAAACACCCGAAAGGAAAACCAGAGCCAGGCTAGAGAAGGCAACAGATAGAGCTCAAGAGATGATAAACTAAAAAGCCTTGCATGGGTGCCCTGCACATTGGAGGCCAAAACTCAATCCCTGGTACCGTAGACACCTTCACACCTACCCTCAGCACTGCTGGAAACAACCCCCCAGCAAGGTGCTGGGAGCATCCCCAAGACGTAGGTCCAAAAGAAACAAAAACAAACTAACAAAGAAAAGCAGCAGACATAACACCTTTCCCTGAAGTTCCAAGCCCAGTTTGCCTCCACAACAGGTTAAGGTGGGGGCCAGGGGTGCCTCTCCACACAAAAATCTGGGTGTCACTTCTGATGCCCTTCCCCAAAGGACTAGGAGCCTGCTGCAGAGGCACTGTTGTTCTTTTCATTTGTTGTTTTCTGGGTTTTTTTAAAATTTTTTTTATTGAATCTCAATGAGACACAGTTACAAAGTTTCCATGTTTGAGTTTCATTCATACAATGATCAAACACCCAAAATGTGCAATGTCCCAGTGCACATTTTCCACCACCAATTCCCCCAGTATCTCCTCTGACCCCCTCCAAGTCCTCCCCCTGCATCTAAGGCAGACAATTTCCCCTATACTCTCTCTCTCTAGTTTGGGGCATTATGGTTTGCTCAAATTTTCCCACCACCATTCAAGCCTGCCTGCCAGGGCCAGATGCTAGATAATTTATTTTTTATTGCTTATTATGAATATCATGAAAGGTCGCATGTTTGCTAAAGCGGCCATGTGCTTCTGAAATTCTAAAATTGTAAATGGTTGGGGACCAGAGACATCTCTGTAGAGAGATAATCCAAAATCCATTTTGAGATTCATTGAGAAGTCTCCGGATCAAGGCCAGTGATGTGCTGAGATGGCGTCTGGAGGTAGATCATGGGTGTGACAGCCAGGACCCCAAGTGGGTGGGGAGATAGGGAAGGATGGCCTGTCTTAGCTGCCTCCATGAAGATGCTGCCACCATGAAGACACTGCTGTTCTTAGAGCAAGGGCAGCATTTTCTTTTCCCTAAGGACATCTGGGGTATGGCTCCATGGTAGAGTACCTGCCTCACCAATTTGAGACCTGAGTTCCAGCCTTGGCATGCCTCCCAAAAAACTAAAGAAAAAAGAATCACAAGGAAAAGCAAGTACATTTGTCATGCTGTACTGCAAGTGTTCATGCTCAAGTCTGCCCCATGTCCTTACAAGGAATACTAGTCTAGGTGGGCCAGCGCCTTTCATGGTGTTCCAGGTACCTGATGCGGCCCCACCCTATTGCCCCCTCCACAGAAGGGTGTCTGAGTATCATCACCTGTGCCACTGGGAAAAGGCTACCTCATAACAGAGCAATAGTGGGGTGTGAACACAAGCAGTGGCTAGGAAGATGTGGGACAAAGAGTGTACCCAGAACCCAGGAGAGAAGAATGCAGAAAGGTGACTAAGGATTGAAAAAGCACCCACAGTGAAACCCGAAAGATCCCACCAAATAAACTTCCTGGATCTCCTCTTCCAGCTCAGGGGTGGGGCTTGGAACCTTTCTTTCTCTCCTAATGAATTATGAGCTAGTGGGGTGAGCTTCATGCCCTGCCCTGACATCTCAGCAGGACGCTTCTACATAGCTACTTAAGTTTTCTTTTGTCATCCCAGGTTGGCTCATTTCCTCTTACAAAGCATCCATACACTCGGGCTCCTGAATGCCATGATCTGAGGGTGATGAAGGACGCAGTTATAAGAATTTTCTCATGGAAGAATATCCCGGACTACAGATTCACTGGTTAACTGTGGGCACCTTTCCCTGTGTCTGGAGAGAACCCTACAGAACCTCGCTCAGCTTCTACAGCTGCTGAGGCCAGTGTCTCTGAGACCAGGGGAAACTGTGTCATGGAAACAAAATACTCTATGCCTGCTGAGCCCTGCCTTCTCCCCGCACCCTCAGTTTCTACTTGTTTTTCATGAATTCCTTCAGGAACTTCACTGGGCCCCAGAGGAAGGGTGCCTTTTTTCCTGTGACCTCAGTGTGGCAGCAAGTGTGCTTGGGCCTGAAGCCCCCATGTTGCATTCAGACCTCCCCACAACCTGCATGTGGAGAGCCAAGGGCGTGTCCCCTCAGCCCAGGCTCTTGAGATTAGTGGAACAAAAGTGGTTTCTGGTGAAACTACGATTCAACAACGTGTGACCCAGAGCCTGTGGTCCCATCATGGTAATGATTGGCGAAAATTAAAAACAAGAGGTCGGGGAGTTAAGGGCCCAGTGTTAAGAGTCCTGGTCCTATATATGGAAAAGGTTTTGCATTCGCTTCCTGGCACCCACCACATTAAAGGAATAAACATTTTAAAAATAAGTTCAAAAGTAGAATATTTTCAAATAGGGTCTGATGAGAACAAAGCCAGGGCAGCAATGACTGAAATTGAAGATGCTGCCCTAAATTAATCTCTCTGGCCAGGAAGGGACCCACAACCCATGGCAAAGAGCACACATTTCTCTGTAAGAAGGAGGAACAGGGCAGAAGAGCTAAAACAGGAGCAAGGGTACTTGCCTGACATGTGGCCCACCAAGAGGGCCAAATGAGCACTTCCAGCAACCCTGAGCACAGAGCCAGAGGCAAGGCCAGCGCAGTGGCAGGTGTGGCTTCCTTCAAAAAACAAAGCAACAACAACAAAAAACCTGATAAGGGATGACATAAAATCATGCAATTATATAAAATTATGATCTACCAAAATTGCTTTAAGGTAAAATTCTAGGCATTTTGATCTAAGAGGACTACTTTTATGATAATGTCTTGTTTTCATAAAAGAAAAACAAATTTTATGGGGCTCAAAAAATAGAATGATGACTAGGGTGCATGTATATGCCAGGCCTGGTTTCAAATCCCGACACCACGTGGCCTCCTGAGCACTGCCGAGTGTGGCCCTGGTGACATCCAGCACCTCACCCTTGGGCCCTCACATGGAATCATGAAGCCAGTTGGTTGACTATCCCTAGGAGTGGCCTCCAAGCACTGCTTGGGAGGCTTCTCACCAAAAAGAGAAAAAGAAAATTTAAATAAACGTCTACTTTTCCCTTTTTCCATTAGATACTAAAACTATCTAATGCTACTTCAAGAAGCAAAAGGAGTAACTTCAAGTCACCACTTAAATGTAACAAATATTAAATTTTGTTATTTGTTTTGGGACCACAGTCAGCTATGTTAAGGGCTTACACCCAGCTCTCTGCTCAGGGATCACTCCTGGCAGGACTTGGGTACCACATGGGGCATCAGGGATCAAACCTGGTTGATCTCATGCAAAGCAAGTGTTTCCCGGCTACATAGTATCCTCAATATGTAGTACAACTCACTGTACTGGCAAATAATAATTTTAAAATAGAAAAAAAATATCTAAAAGTAAAGATGTCAGGCTAGAACAACAGTACCGTGAGTAGTATGGCACTGCTTGCCTGGCATGTGGTCAGTCTGGGTTTGGTTCCTGGTACCCACTGGGTCCCCTAAGCCTGCCAGCAGTGATCCCTGAGCACAGAGCCAGGAGTAAGGTCTGAGAACATCCAGGTGTGTCCCAATACCCCTCCCCAAAACAAAGATGCCATCACAATTAAAAGTAAAAGATTTTGATCATTGCAATAACAGTTTGCGTAAACAAACTGTAACACAAAGGTTGGAAAGATATTCACTGAATAATTTTAAATATTACTGAATCAAATTGATTCACGCTTCTTGGAAATAAAATCAATATCAGTACAATTCCTTTCTAACAAATGTCTGAGTTAAAAAGAAAATTTTTTGTTAATAATATTAAACTGTTACTGCATTCACTATGTAACTAGAGATAATATATTTAGGACATGGATCTAAAATTCATGACTGTCATCATTACAGTCCTTAGTTCACATTGAAATAAAAGAAAATTATGTCTTTTACTCCCCAAACACAAATTTTCCCCCAAATGTGATTCCTCCTATGTGTTTTTCCTTTCTTAGTTAGAAGAGACACTTAAATGAAAGTAAAAAAGAGATTCAAGGGCTCCAGAGATATTATGGGATGGAGGAAGGGCACTTGCTTTGCATATGATAGACTTGGGCTCAACCTCCAGCATCACATAGGATCCCCTATCTCCCAGGAGTGATTCCTGAGAGCAAAGCCAGGAATAAGTCCTGAGCACAGTCAAGTGTGGCTAATAATAATAATAATAATAATAATAATAATAATAATAATAATAACAGATTAAAGGGGAAAAATTGAAGACACTTTCTTTATTTGACAAATTAAGGTAGTTAAAATGTTTTGCTTTTCTGCTCTGCTCTTATAAATATCCAAGCATCCTTATGACCCAATCAAAGCTGTTTGTCCAAAAGAAGCAAGAAACATCTGACCTTCTCTTAGAAAAGATCAGATTCACTTTTCTAGGCAACAGAGACTGGTTGAGGGAGGCAGGTGGGTTGGGCCAGGGGCAATGCTCTGTAAGCAAGGCTACAGGATTCAGTGGAAATGTCGCTAAATGGAGAAACTTGTACTTTCCACATTGATGCCAGCATGTGGATATATCATGTGTTTGGATTGAATGATGGGGTGAGGCTGGGACTCCAGGAGGCATTGAGCCCCAGCTTGGAGCAGAGCTGTCCTTTGGGATACATTTGCAAATCCTCCTTCCAGCTCAGTCGAGCCATGAAAGGAAATGGGGGCCCCATAAGTTTCCCCATTCTGCCTTTCTTTTTAGCATCTTTAAGCAATATGATTTTAAAAGGATGAAACTGCTAGCCTGCCAGGATACCCACAATCTTTTTGTCCCTTGGGGGGACCCCCAATTATGCTCAGAAGGCCCCAGGGGACCAAGCAGTGATTCTCAGCCAATCAGGTTGTGGTTCAAAACAAGGGTCCAGGATGTGATGCTGCTTTAGCCCTGTGGTGCCAGGGATTACCCAGGACACCCTAGAGGTGTTCTGTTTTCTATGTGGTACCGGGAATCAAACCATGTGGGTATGCATGCATAACATACTAACCTCTTTACCATCTCCAGAGCCCTCCTCACAGTCTGTGTCTTCATCTAAGGAGGCTGCTATTCGAGCAATAAGCATGATGCTGGCCTATAATCAACAGAAGTCCACTGGTCACTGGCCAGAAGCTGGGAAGTTCAAGATCAAGGCAGCAGTTTGGCCTTCTCTAGGCAGGATCTACCCCTTGGTTCATTGCCGGCACCTTCTTTCTGTGGCTCACACTGTGGTCAAAAGGGGCTGGCGATCTGCTTCTCAACCCTGTGCTGAAGAGTTTCACTCTTTTATGACCTCTGGGCTTCCACCTTCCATTACTATCACTGAGGGCATTCAAATTTCAAAATCAATCTTTGGGGGAACCCAGAGATCCAGACCATTGCTTAAGGAGGGGGGGAGGGGGAAAGGGGAAGGGGATAGGAGGAGGAAAGGAAGGGAGGGAAATGGGAGGGAGGGGTGGGGAGACAAGGAAGAAAGAGAGGGAAAGGAAGAGGGAATGGGAGAGGAAGAAGGGGGAGGTAGAGAGAGGGAAGAAAAGCACCTGCCACAGAGGCAGACTGGGGGGGTGGGATGGGGGCTGATGGAAGGGAAACTAGGAGCACTGGGTGCTGGGAAATATAAACTGGTGGAGGGATGAATGTTGGAACACCATATAACTGAAACCTAATCATGAACAGCTTTGTAAGGGTCTATCTCACAGTGATTCAATTAAAAAAGAAAACATTAAAAAAAACAACTCTCTTCTTGCTACTAGTCCACGAAAACAAGAGCTTTACTCTAACTAGCACTACTTGTAATGAAATATTAGCTAAGGGTTTTATTCCTTATAGTAAGAGTTCTATTTTTTTCCAATATAATCTCATAGTCTTCTTTCAGTTCCACTGATTCTTTCCCTGCCTCCTGTTTCATTTATTCTTAGTGTTTCCTTCTGCTGCTAATATCAGCTTCCCTGGGAGTGAATGAGGATAATCTGGGGTCAGAGGGTCTCATCCCCACCCCAATATACTTTGCTTAGGGGGATAAAAGAAAGATGACATGACTGACTATTGACTTAGAGAGCACTTTTTGAAAATGTTTTCTTCATTACTTACAGGTTAAAAAAATTTTTTTTTGACCAGCAAAATGTCAAGTGTGATAAAGAAGAATAATTTCAAAGTAACATTGGGATCTGAGAAAGTATCATCTATGAGGGGTGCTTCATGCCTTGTGGTAATTCTAAAAGACTACTTTAAAAGGACTTTTCTCTCATGGTTTGCATGTGATTATTCTGGAACCCAACACTGACCCAAGTTTGCTGGAAAGTCCAAATCCTAGGATTCCTTGTCTTCCCATGTGCCTTGGAAGTAATAATAAAAGAGAATTCTGTTGAGGGGATGGAAATATAGTACAATGGGTAAGGTGTTTGCACACAGCCAACCTGGTTCAATCCACTATGCCTTATATGTTTTCCTGAACCCTGCCAGAAGTAATCCCTGGTAGCAAACCAGGAGTAATCCTGAACACCAACAGATGTGCCTATCTACACTCCCACCAAAGAATTCTGTTGATAATCAAGATACCAAGACACCTCAGTCGTGAAAGCCATAAATAGTTCTTGCAAAGTCATTATTGGGGTGGATTGGCCTCTCTGTGAAACCCCTTCCCATTTTAAGCACAATGACCACTTATGAAAGAGGTGTCCTTGTAAATCATGCATGAATGTGGTTTTGTTGTTGCAAGCTGTGAGCTGCTTATATTTTGGCTCAGATCTCATAAAGGGACATAGATGCGGACTATAGCCTAGGATATGAGAAATGTTCTGAGCTCTGCCACTCCCCAGCAGTGGAAGGGATTTTGACAGAAACATAGAATTCAGCTGCAAAAAAGTGGTTCTTGCCACCTCAGGTTGGGGGGGTGGGGATGAGTGTACTAGCATAGCATCCTCTCAGGGAGTTTTACCAGATTAAATGAAGCAAAATGGGATAACAACTGATGGCAAAAGAATGGGTTAAAATTATTTTGGCTTGCCTTTTCACTTCGTGGGAAAACACATGAGCCTCCACAATACAATCATGTTATTAAAACCATTGCTATGATAGGATCAAACATATTAAACCACATATTTCATAATGCCTTGGTGCGTGGCCTTGATTCTTGCAATGATGAGCTCATGTGTGTCTAAGAGTTGAGCAGGCTGAGATTTGTGAATTAGAGTTGGGCTTTCACTGAACTGAGTTTCTTAGGTTAATAGTGATTTTTATGAGGACTAATCAGCAGATACATTTTGACAATAAATGAATTCGCTCATTTGGGATTGCTGCCACTCGACACAAATAATTCTTTACAAGGGATAATTTTCTCTAAAGAGATCAGGAGTCATATCTGTCTCTACACCCTAACAGGCATGTAGATGCAGGGTGCTTTTAATTTGTGTTTTGTTTTGCTTTGTTTTGTTTGCACAGTGCCAGTGATCAAAGTCTCATACATGGAAGGCCTGCACTAAACCACTTCCCTGTCCCTGTATGTACTTAATGTGAAAATGGTTTTTCTTCCTTCTTACCTTATAAATAAATATTTTCATGCCCAGAGTGAGAGTACAGCTTTGCAGCACCCTACACACGTTGGATCCCTGGCACCCCATCTGGTTCCATGAACTAACCAGGAGCTATCCCTGAGGACAGGCCAGGAGGAAGCCCTCAACATAGACTGATATGACCAAAGAGGGAGGGAAGGAGAGAGGGAAGAAGGGAGGGAGAAAGGGAGGGAGGGAGAGAGAGGGAGAGGGAGAGAGAGAGAGAGAGAGAGAAAGAGAGGAAAGATTTTCTTCTTTGCAATAACAACATGTCGATTCTCCCAGCAAATTTCTTTTGATTAGACAGGAGATATGCATTAATTAGCCTCATACAGACTTTTTAATAAAACAGAACAGGACCCAAACCCCAAAATACTGATACATTTAATTCTAACATCTTTAATATTGGATTCCTTCCCTGTGGCTTTCAGAAAACCTCTTCAGGGTAAAGGAAAAGAAGTGAAGATGCTCATTATTCTATAATTTGTGGGTGTGAACTGTTCCCTAAAATCTTCAAGATAGCATAGGCAGAATATTTGTACATTAAATGCTGGCATCAGTAAAATGAGCAAAGAAATGCATCATTCATTCTCTTACTCACCATTATATGTGAGTATATTATATTATATTCTATGTTTAGAATTTATTTCAGTCACCGGGTAAACATTTGTTGACCAACTATCCTACACAAGACACTTAAGAAATATGATAAGGGGTTGGAGAGATACAATGAGTAGGTAACTTGTCTTGCACTTGGCCAAACTGGATTTAATCCTTGATACCTCACATGGTTCCCTGAGTACTGCCAGAAATGATCCCTGAGAACAGGGCCAGGAATAATTCTTGAGCATTTTTGTTCTCAAAACAACAACAAAAATACAATGAATATGATGTAATTTCCTCAAAAGAACAAATTTATTTTGTAGTCTTGCATGCCAAAATAGAACTAACATCCAGAAAATTCAACAAACCAGGAACTAAAAGAGAAAAGAAGACCTCTTTATTACATCACACACAAATGTGTCTCAAAATGAATTAAAGACTTAAAGCACTGGAAACATTAAACTCCTTCAAGAAAATACAGGAATTTGTTTCTTGTTTTCAGTCTTGACTAATATTTGTAATTTTTTTTGCCCTCATACCTAAAGTGCAAGTAGTAAAACCAAAAGTAAAACATAGCTACATTAACTTTAAAGGGATCTATACAATAAAAAGAAAAAGTTAGCAAAGTGACAACCTACAAAATAGGAGAATATAGTCACAAAGCATCTGTTCAAAGGTTAATGGCCAAAACACATTAAAAATTTCCTAAACTACGATTCTCAAAAAATTAGAAATTGAGCTCCCATTTGACCCAGCAATATCACTCCTTGGAATATATCCCAGAGAGGCAAAAATGTATAGTCGAAGTGACATCTGCAATTGTTTGTTCATTGCAGCACTCTTTACAATAGCCAGAATCTG
>JAOXYA010136379.1:0-10188 GCA_028565675.1 Sorex palustris | reverse complement strand
GAGAGAGAGAGAGAGAGAGAGAGAGAGAGAGAGAGAGAGAGAGAGAGAGAGAGAATGAGGGAGGGGGAGAAATGTACTTCTACTCATAGTCATAAAATAAAAACATATTAGGCCCATTAAGTAGAAAAACCATGTCTTTGGGCCAGAGAGATAGCACAGGGGTTTGCCCTACATGTGGCAGACCTGGTTTGACTCACATAAAGTCCCCTGATCACCACCAGGACTGAAGTTGGAATGAAAATGTCATGATTTATTGAGCCAGAATAAGCCCTACACACCAGGTATAAACCCCAAAACACAATACCAATAAGTGCCCTACTCTGTGTGGGGTAATGAGCAGAGGGAAGATCACAGCTGTGGGGTCTAGTGGGTTTTCCACTATGTCCTGGGCATACTCTGCTCTTGGTACCCGTGTTTGTAAATAAGAGGTAATAACAGCTACTTCTTGGGTGGTTATGAGAATGAACTGAATTAAAATTTGCCAATTACTTGGAACAGCACTGGCAAGTGACTATTCAACATATGTGTCCTGTTATTATATTGTTGTTGTTTCACTGCACTTTATCTGATGCTTGCTGTTTTCCCAAATTTGTTATTTGTAAGTACAAAGAAAAATAAATTTCTCCCACACTCAAAATACTAAGTTGCCAAGATTTGATTTTGTCCAAAGTGTGACAGAAAACTTACTCTTCCACCAAATGCCCAGACTTGACATACTATATATCAGGTACTTTGTATTGGACATTAGACCTAAAGATATAAAGTACCAGGTCCTAGCTTTAAAGACCTATTTTTCAGGAGTTGGAGAGAAAGGTACAGAGAAAAGGGCACTTGCCTTGGTTTGACCCTTGGCACTGCACATAGTCGCCCGCAGCCCCGCCAGGAATCACTCCTGAGCACAAGCAGACACTTCAGCAGACCAAGTAATCAAACTTCATAGCTTTAATAATGCTTCACTACAGCACTATTTACAATATCAAGACCTGGAAAAAGTCCTGCGCCCAATGACAGATGAAGGGACAAAGAAATCATGGTATATGTACATAGCAGAATACTACTCAACACACAAATAGGTGAAATCTTGTTTTTGCTACCAATGGTTGGACTATGGAGGGTCATAGTAAACAGAGTAAGTCAGAAGGGGAAAAAACAAATGCCAGATGAGCTCACTCCTGTAAACATAAAGAAACAAAGGGAAGAGACAAAGGCCAGTGAAAACTCACCAGGAGACTCTGAAATAAAACTGAGGTTACTAGGGAGCACAGGTGACAGACAGGAGAGACTTGGGCACTGTGGAACAGAGGTTTTGTTTTCTTTGTTTTGCTTTTTGTTTTTGGAGGGGAGGGGAGGGTGGGTGACACCCGGTGTGCTCAGGGGCTCTTTCTGGCTCTGGCTCTGAGTCCTGCAGAGGGACCACCAGCAGGATGCAGGGGGCTACATGTAGTTCCACAGGTCAAACCTGGGCACCAGGCATGCAAGCAAGTGGTTCAAGCCCTGTATTATCTTTTCAGCCCCTGAGCTATAGGGTCAACACAACTTTGAGGGTGAATATTGCTGGAAACACTGAACCCCCAAACATATAAACGTTTACACTCATAAACTCATTCTACCTTAATACATGAACCGTACCACTGTCTGTAGCACTGTCCTCCCGTTATTCATGGATTTGCTCCAGCAGGCACCAGTAACGTCTTCATTGTGAGACTTGTTGTTACTGTTTCTAGCATATGGAATACACCATGGGGAGCTTGCCAGGCTTTGCAGTGCAGGATCTCAGAAAGGGGCAGAGGAATTAAATCCAGGTTTGCCCGGCAAACACCCTACCTGCTGTGCTATCGCTCCAGCCCAACACATGAACAATGAAAGAAAAGAGCCTTCTCAAAATCAGTTCACTCTTAGAGTAACTTTGTGGGGCCAGAGCACTACTATCTGCAATTAATGTCAGAAACTGGGCTTCAGCAAGATCAAGAACCTGCCTCAGGTCAGATAAAAATGATGAATTAACGGTTGGGAAGGTGGGGCTTGTTATTGCCAGAGATTCAACCTGGGGCAAAAGACCTACACTTGAGTATTCATACATTTACTGATTGAGTCCGCCTGTACACGCATCACAGAAGAAATAAAATGAAGCTTGTGTAAGTTGAGATAAACATTCCTGAGTCTTAGTTGGCTATTACTAGAGCTTTTACTCTTCTCCCATGAAAAGCTCAACTCCTCCTGGCCCATTGTAAGCTTCAAGCCCAGTAAACAAATAAGAAGGATTTGAGTTTAATCTCTAAACCCTGAACATAACATAATCTGTAAATTTACTGACTGGTGCAGACAAATGTTTAGTTATAAATATTAAGTTCTAATACATACCAGATTAAAATAATAGTGTTTCTCAGAAGAGTTGGTAAATAAATGGGTTGCTCTAATTCATTATTCTTACTATCCTGAAGTTAACATGCAACCTACTAAATCATAGAATTCAAATTCAAATGAGTTTTCAGAGAATCTGGATAAATAATTTAAGATTAAAAATTACACTAAGCAGGTCATTTACAATCCTTGTATTAGTGGTTAATGATAACTAATGATTTTCAAAGTTGACCAAGGGCAGGTACTCCTCGAAGTATTTTATATGCATTAACTCATCGCATTACACTTTACCTCATTAACTCAGTGAGAAACGGATGCTGCTGTCATAGTAAGCGAAGAGAAATAAATCTGGTCATTTTGGATTTCTTTTTTCGGTTGTTTGGCTTCTGGAAAAATGAAATTTATATTCTACCACACAGTAACTCACTGATTCTCCTCATCGCCTTCAGATAATGAGCAATTTAATCAGCAAACTACCCTCCGCTCCCCTTGGGTTCCAAAACCCATTACTCCTTTGCACTTGTCCGTTCTGCCCTTCCACATGGGCATTTCATTAACAGACACAGAGGAATCTAGCTTCCAGGAAGGTACGAGGCTCTGCTTTGCCCTGAGTGCCTGTATTTTAACCCTTCCCCCAATGTGGCTATAAAGCATTTCCTGTTCCTTTTAGCATCTGCTTTCCCTTCCCGTACTCCGAGTCTCCAACTCTCCTCCCAATTCAGGAGTCTCCCTGAAGCTGCAGCGGCCCTCTGCTTATTGCTGCTGCCTTTCTCTTCCCACCTCTCTGCAACCCACCCCCCCAGGCCACGCCAGCACTCCCCACAAAGCCGTGTTTTCATCTGAATCCCTCTGCAACAGTGGGGGTGCAGTGGGTGCCTTCTCTGCTTCCCAGCAGGGCGCACTAGCAGTGCCAAGTTTCTTCCTGTCCTTCTGCTCAGGCATAGTGCGCTTGGGAGGACGTGCAGATGACATCTAAGAGGTAGATTTCGGCCATGTGCTAAATACCCTACAGCACACAGAACACCCCCTCCCCACCCCAAATGCCAATGGCTCATGTCGAGAACCCCAGGATATGGCTCAAGTAGATGAGACATGCCTGGCAGGCTCAATCCTACACCCCATGCAGGCAACTCCCTGCCCCAAGGACAGCTGGGTGTGGCCCTAGTGCTTCTCGTGGCACTGAGGCCTGGCAACCAGGACCCCACAACATTTTTTTTCAGAATTTTTTTAATTTTATAAAATAGTTCACAATATTTCATTGCATGTAATATTCAAACACCAATCCCACCACCATTACACCTTCCCACCACATTTCATATGTTTCCATTGCAAACCCCAATCCCTGCCCCAAAGCACAACCTAAAATATATATTTTGTATTATTTGTTATGAAAAAACCACTGAAGATGCTACAAAAAAAGGATCCTTAGAGGAAAGAGTATAGAGATTGTTATATTTCACTTAGGGGCCATTAAGCCTGTCTATAAGAGATTACTTACATGTTGTTAATGGTTGAGCCTTGTATGCTTTATATATATATATATAGCTGTAGCACTGTAGCACTGTCCTCCCATTGTTCATCAATTTGCTCTCCACTGTGAGACTTGTTGTTACTGTTTTTGGCATATTGAATACGTCACGGATAGTTTACCAGGCTTTGCCATGTGGGCGGGATACTCTCGGTAGCTTGCCAGGCTCTCCAAGAGGGGCGGAGGAATCGAACCCGGGTAAGCCATGTGCAAGGCAGATGCCCTACCTGCTGTGCTATCGCTATGTATATTTCCCTCTAAGATTGTTTGCCTCCTGCTTTGAACTCTATCAAATGTGGTGCAGTAATCTTGGAGTATGGGTAGGGTGTATGTGTGTGGTTTGAAGTGAAACCCCAAAACTTAAAACACTGGCAGAGTCAGTGCTGGAACAATAGGACAGCAGGCAGGGTGCTTGCGTTGCACACGGTCAAGCTGGATTCAATCCCCGGCATCTCAGGGTCCCCCAGCACCACCCAAAAACAAACAAAACCGACAATGGAGAAAGCACTCAGGTCAAATACCATAATCTTCCAGTTCTCCAAGGAAGCAAATGAATACAGACAGACTCTTCAAATATACGGCCACAAATAGTTAAAGGGCACTGGTTTGGGTGGAATTCATTTTACAACACCCCACAATAGATATCTGAAGGGCCAGGAGATGGCTCAGTACACAGAAAAGCCTGCCTTGCAAGTGTCAGGCTGAGAGTTTGAGCCCCAAGGCTGCCCCACCATAGACAGGGTTTTTTTCTTTGCTTTTTTTGGGTCACACCTGGCACACAGGGGTTACTCCTGGCTCTGTACTCAGGAATTACCCCCAGCAGTGCGCAGGGGACCATATGGGATGCTGGGAATCGAACCCGGGTAGGCCGCGTGCAAGGCAAATGCCCTACCCGCTGTGCTATTGCTCCAGCCCCGGGCAGGGGTGTTTTAAGAATCATAACTAAAGGGTGTGACACCTCCACCCTGAGCCCTGAGTCAGGGGTACCCTCTGAGCACCACCTGGTGTTGCCCCCACAAATGAGTTATGCTGGGTTCACGCTGGGGCACACCCCCACAAACAAGTGTGCCCCAGTGTGAACCACAACCAAATGCAACCCCAGTTGCCACCACAACATCAACAGAGGGAAGGAGTGAAATCTGCTAACAAAGGAATCAACAGACGGAGCTGCGTTCACGGACGAGGGCAAATTCTTCGGCAACTCGCCTTTAACAGACTGGGCTTCATTACCCACTGCTCGGGCTGGCTGTGACCAGCTGCCCACAGTGTTCGCGAAGGGCCTCTCTTCCAAGGGGTCATGACAATGGCATGTACACAAACGGCATCTGCGCTCTGAGGATTTTTTTTCTATTTAAAGCAACCATGGTAAATTGATTTTGGTTTCGAGGTCAGGGTTTCTCAACCTTGGCACTACTGACATCATTGACAAAGCTTGACTGTTGCGAGAAAAAAGGGGGCTGTGCTTCGTTGGGCATTTAGCAATGTCACTGGCCCCAACTCACTAGATGCTAGCAGCAGCAGCCTCCCTGGTATAGTTCAACAAATGTCTACAGATATTCCCAAGCATCCCAAAATATTAGGGATGGTGGGGCTGGGTGGTCCAAATAGCCCAAACCCCACTGACAACCATTATTTTCAATTTAAAAAGAAACCTCTAATTTAAGTTTTTCATATCTAAAGTTTCATATATTAGGTATACAGATATGCTTAATAATGAAATCAATAAGTTATTTAATATTGATATTCTTGAAAGAGGCTTCTACCTCGAATCCTACTGTGAGACCTGAGACCCAACGTGATCCTTCTCTAACTCTCTGTGAACATAAATGGAAATTAAACATTGAACAGTTCCCAAACATGATGATAATTTGTACATACAAACTGTCATCTACCATTCTTGCTCAGAGTTACACTTTTAGAGATGCCGGTTATTGTGTGCAATAGAGGAAACTCATCATAAAGCGAGTGTGAAAATTGCTTATTCAATGATGCTAAGAGTTCCATATTTATTATTCTAACAGCAAAATACATGCACTATTTTGGGAGTGGAAGGGTGACCAGGCAGTGCTCAAGAGCCCCAGAGGCCACTCCCACTGATTCCTGGCTGACCCTTCCAGCAATTCAATGCAAAGGCCCATGGAACTCAGGCTTTGGGTGCCAAGGATCACCTGGGCCCCCATTCTGCTTGGGGAGCCTCCAAGATCACACCCAGCAGTGTTCCAGAAGCCTCCAGGGCTTCCAGCTGGTGATGCTCAGGAGACTATGCATTGTCTAAACCAGAGGACCAAACCAGCTGAACGCAAGCCACACACCTAACCTTGATGCCATCTCTCCAGCCCCACATGCACAATTTGCCAAGTCCCTTTCCGTACTGCAATAACTCTCTGTAATCGGTGCCATGACTATTTCCACTTAACTATAAGGCAAAGAGGACACTGAAGCACCAAGGAACTCGACCAATGCCCTGATTGCCATCCTACATAACTGGCATTTCCTTCCAGATGCACAACTTGAATCCATGCTCCCGTGCCCAGGTGTTTCCTTATGAAGGTGTCCACTATCGGCCCAGTGGAGTATCTGGCCTCATGACCTCCAGTGCTTGGCCTCTGCATCCTGACAAAACCAAACAATCTGTGGCTCTGGCCCCTGTTCCGGCACAGTGGCTGAGTGCAGTCCACTGCATCAATGCAGTTTGCCAGCCTGGCAAGTCTTCTCTCCTCTGGGCATACGCCAGGACCACCCTTGCCCTTTTTCCAAGGAATCGTAGCTGAGCGACTTGACTGAGGCGATAAAATGTAAACTGAGGTAAAATGTGTCACTTGCAGGCAGAAGTTTTACAAGCCAGCACTCAATCACGGTCTTCCAAGGGTGAGACAGAGCCTCTGCCCACCCAGATGCCCAAGGGGCTGCACCAGAGGTACCAGCAAGCTAACCTGAACGTGCCCCCCCAAGGGAGGAATTGGCCTTTCCCTTAGGGTTAAGTTTCTCAAATATGAGGAATGGATATGCAAGTACATAGGCTGCCTCTGGTTATTCTACTAACAAACTAAATATGCAGGCTCAAAAGCTGACTGATGGGGAGCAAACAAAACTGAGTAACAGGGCTGAAGTGATAGCACAGCAGGTAGGGCATTTGCCTTGCACACAGCCAACCAGAGTTCGATTCCCAGCATCCCATATGTTCCCCTGAGCACTGCCAGGTACTCATTCCTCAGTACAGAGCCAGGAGTAGCCACTGTGCCTCACCGGGTGTGACCCAAAAAGCAAAAATAAAAAAATAAACAAAACTGAGGAACAAACACAGACTCGTCATCCAATAAAAAAAATTTTTTTAAAAAAGGGGAGAAAATAGAAGAGAACGTATTGATCCAACTCAACTCCTGCTGCATCTTCTGCCAGACACACACACACACACACACACACACACACACACACTACAATGAGCAGATCTCATTTGCCAACTAAAAAGAGATTCATCAGAAGGAGCCAGAAGCACATTGCCAACTGGCTGTGTGGAGCGCACAGTAATGTCTACTAATGAGGCAGCACCTGACGTCTGCTGGCTGCGAACAGAATGAGCAGATAGAAAGCAAGTGACGTGATGCGGAAAAGCAACCCAGAGTGTTCTCAGACACACAGCACAGGTGATCTGGTTAGGAAAATGGTCCAACTGAGCACCACAGAATGTTTGGAAAAGCATCATTGTCCCAAGGCAATTCACCAGGTGCTCTCACCAGCTTTCCTTTCATTTTTTCCCCCAAATTTTAGGACCACACTCAGCAGTTCTCAGGGCTTACTCCTAGCTCTGCAGTCTGCAATCACTCCTGGTGGGGCTTAGGGGACCATGTGGGGTGCTGGCGATAGGACTCCACAAGCCAGGCCTTATGCCAGGCAAGCATCCTATTCACTGTCCTATCTCCAAACCCCGCTTTTTATTTTTTAAGGGGGGGGCACACCTTCTGTGCTCAGGGCTTACTTCTGGCTCTGTGCTCAGGAATCACCACTGGTGGTACTCATGAGGACTATGGTGCCAGGGAACAAGGCAAGGCAAGGCAAGCACCTAATCCACGGTCCTACCTCTCGATAATATCTCTCTGGCCTGATCAGGTGCTTTTTTTAACATTTACTCAGAGGCGAAGTGAAACTTTTTTTTTTCTCAAGAGGGCAGATGGTCGTAAGAGCGCTTCTCGATAATGAGCTGCTAACTAACTAACGGGAGGTTCAAAAGATTTTATGAGACATAATGCTGACGAATAAAAAGGAAGCCTTTGTTAAAAGTCAATAAAAGAGCCATTATATCGGAAAACAGCTTTTGAAAATAATCTCCTCAGCCAGAGAGATAGCTCAATGGGCTGAGCACATTCCTGACATATGGGAGGCCGGGTTCCATCCCCAGCACCACACATGGTCCCCCAAGCACAGAACCGGGAGTGGCCCTTGAGCACTGCTGAGTGGGGCCTAACCACTCTCCCACACAGCTTTGTGCGGCCTGGAGAGATAACTCAAGGCTTGCAGGTTGAGTTATCTCAAGGTCCTGAGTTGATTCCCACATACCACATGATCCCCAGAGCCGCACCACCAGATGTAGCCCTAGTGGTCCTGGCATCCCAGCCTGTGCAGCGCAGCATCACTAGACCATTAATCAGGCCCACTGAGACAAGGGGTGGGCATCTCAGGGAGTGGCCTCCCCGACCCTGCACCACTACTAGCAAAAGCCAGCACAAAGCGTCACCCATGTGCCGCCTTCCTTCTGACACTGCCAGCCCACCCCACTACGAGGGTTCAGTCCTCCTCATCCTCTAACCGCTAAACACAAAGGATTGTAGCTGATGGTCTGGGGACATACGCACTGCCCCTCGGAACCTGCGCAATGAAATGAGTCAGAGGGAGAAGGGCAGACTCAGAATGATCGCACTCCTATGAAACACAGCAGTGGCATAACTAACGCCCAGAGGGAATCTGGGAGCTGGTCCTTCCTAGGAAGCTTGCCAGCTCGGGAAAGAGAGAGGGTTGGTCAGGGAGAGTCCACTGCGACAACGATCGAGGCGACTGGTCACTCTGGACCAGAACTAGGTGCTGAAAGGGGGTAAACTGATATCCATGACACCTTCCCAGTAACAGGTCTGTAAATCCCAGTGCCTGCCCCCCAGCCCCAGCCCAAAAGGAAAGAAGAGAAAGGGGAAAAGTGCATGACATACTGAAAGACAAGATAAGATGGAGGGGAGGGAAAGAGAAGGAAAATGGGGGACAGTAGAGGCAAATGGACACAGGTAATATTATTGTTTGAACCTTGCACACCTGAAACTAAATCATAAATAACTAACTTTATAATTCATGGTGATTCAATTTTTAAAAATATATGTAAAAAGAAAGAACTTGTAGGGGCTGAAGGAATAGTACGGTGGGTAGAGCGTTTGCCTTGCATGAGGCCAAACAAGGTTTGATTCCCAGCATACTATATGGTCCCCCGAGCACTGCCAGGAGTGATTCCTGAGTGCAGAGCCAGGAGTAACCCCTGAACATCACCAGGTGTGACCCCCCCCATAAAAAGAAGAAAAGAAAAGAAAGAACTTGTAGCGTCATTTCTTCCTCCTGCTCCATCCCTTCACTGGACTGACTTTCTTCCTTCCGCTCTGCAGAAGCAGCATTCACAGCTTCCCACCCTTCTTAGTGAACTTTCAGAATGTGGATTTTAACTCACAAAAATGGATAGGGAGGCTGAGAGCAACAGTACAGCAGGTGTTTGCTTCGCACACAGCCGACTCAAGTTCGATCCCTGGCACACCATATGGTTTCCCAAATCTCCCAGGAGTGATTCCTGAACACAGAGCCAAGAGTAAACCCTGGACACCGCCAGGTGTGTCCCAAAAACAAAGAAAGGATAGACAAATAAGTACCAAGTGAGGTTTTTTTTCCCCTCTCCTTTCCACTTTCCAGTTCTAAGATACCATATGGGCCTTTGATGCTTCTCAAAAATGACAACTTAATAGCTCGGTATTGACCTCAGTTAGTTCTTAAACACTGGAGTATATTAGAAGCACTTGGCTTACTTAAGTAAAGCTCCATCAATCTTCTCTCCAATCTTTTCTTCCACATGAAATGTTTGCCTTCTCTCAACCATGGGTAGATGATTGGGCCAAGACTAGACTGGCAAAAAAGGCTATACATCTACTACTTAACTTGATGTAAAGGTATTATTTTTATTAGCATCTCATACCTCTATTGGCCGGCTGCGATAGCACAGCGGTAGGGCGTTTGCCTTGCACGCAGCCAACATGGCCAACCCGAGTTCGATTCCT
>JAOXYA010136354.1:0-10188 GCA_028565675.1 Sorex palustris | reverse complement strand
TCTCTCTCTCTCTCTCTCTCTCTCTCTCTCTCTCTCTCTCTCTCACACACACACACACACACACACACACACTCTGATACACACACAGAGACTATTTTTAAAATACGTTCCTTACTATGGGGAATGAGGTGAGGCTCTGGGGAGAGGGGGAGGATTTTCTCCCCTCCCCCTTTTCTTCTTTTTTTGCAAAGAAAACACCTTTTCGGGGTTGGCATGGCATTAATAAAAATAATGAAGGAGAAGGTTTGGAGGGAAAGGTAAATAAGGCAATTCATACATCATCCCGGAGGGACGGCAAGCGAGGCCCGGGAAAGGCGCCGTCCGCCCGGAAGAGGCAGATTCTCACGAGTCAGCAGGTTCGGGGGCTGCGGGGCTCCCTTCCCACGCCCCAGGTCCTGGCCCGCTCGCTCGGACGGCTCCCGGGATCGGCAGGGCTTCCTGGGGCGTTGCTCGAGGGGCCAGGTCTGAAGTCCTCTGTGTGCCGGGGGCTCGGCGCTGGGCCCTGAGCGGCACATGGCCTGGCACCTTGTTCAGAAGAGGAGCGAGAGATACCGCGCGGAAGACACTGGCCTGGCACGCAGCCACACAGGTCACCTGATCCCCACCAGATGTGATCCCTGAGCGTCAGGAGTCAGCCCTGAGCACAGAGTCAGGAGTCAGCCCAGTGCACCACGAGGTTATGACCCAACCCATCCCACTGCCCCAAGAAAATCACTCCGTGGCAGAGAGGTTGCAAGTGGTATGCCTGTGCGTGTACATGTGTGTGCGGGTGTGTGCATGTGATTATGAATGTGTGCATCTGTGCATGTATGTGTTCACGTGTGTGCATCTGTGCATGTACATGTGTGTACATGCGTGTGGATGTATGTGGATGCATGCATGTGTGTGCCTATATGTGTGTATGTATATGCATGCATGTGTGTTCACTTGTGTGCATGTGTATGTGTGCATGTGTGTGCATATGTACATGCATGTGCACATGTGTATGGGTGTGTGCGTGTGTGTACACACATGTACATGCACAGACGCACACACACATGAACACACATGCACAGATGCACATACATATGCACATGCACACACACATGCGTACGCCGCACATATGTGTGTGTGTTGAAGGCAGGAGGTGTCCTGGGGCTGCACCAGTCTCACACCAGATAGCTGCCCAGGAAGCTGCCCCCAGCTACCTTCCTTGGTGGGTATCCAGGCGCCATGGTCGTGATCATGAGCAGAGCTCGTGGCTTCATGTGGCCCCTTTGACCCTCAGATGCCTCCAACCTAAGTGGAGATAAGACAAGAGCTTCCACCTGGGAACTCAAGGGGTCCGACAGCATGACTGCCCCTTCCCACCCCACAGTGAGGGCAGAGAGAGCCGAGTGTCCCCAGAGGGGGGTCAGTGACAGCCACAGACCATTGGGACATGTCCTCGCCTCTAGGGAGACATCAGGAACTGATTTTTAAAAGTCCCAGAGTCGGACCTAGGATAGCTTATCTGCTAGGACACCCACTTTGGGGTCCGTCCCAGGCACCACAGGACTCCTTAGTACCCCCAGCAATGTTGGGGTGACCTGGAGAGTCCCTGGCACCCAGGAACCGAGCAGCATCACATCCTTGGGATCATACATCAAACCACGGTCTCCGTGGACCCATTTGACTGAGAATTATCTGTGGGGCCCCAGGCCACCACCCCCCATCCCAAAAGTAAAATTGTCCCAGAATCAGATAACTTTGCAGTGGGGTGGGGTAATTCCTGGAAACCCTCTCTGGGGGCAGCTTCAAGTTCCAAAAGTGGGCCCAATGACCTCAAGAGCAGGAACATTCTGGAAGCCTTTCCGCTCTCCAGATGGCTCCTCAAAGCCGGTCCCCTGCCTTCAGCCCACTCATTCCAGAGACCCCCGTCTGCTGGGACCCTGGGTCCTTCCAGAGAGCCGGTGCTTGGGGGCTGCCCCAGATCCCCAGTGCTGAAGTCACCCCTGAGGAGGGGCCTGGTCCCGGGGGCCGGGGTCCCCACACCCCTCTGAAGCTCCTAGGCGGGTGAGAGTGCATCTGTCCACACGTGACTTCTCCCCAGTCGTTGCCCGGAGGGAGGCTTCTGAGGCACTCAGGGACGAAACAGCAGGCTTGGTTGGCCTGGGGGGGCACGAGCTGAGGAGGGCACAACAGAGACACCCCCACACCAGGCACCACTGGCCACTGTGTCTGCCCCCCGGCAATGAAGAATGAACCGGGGCCAAGGCGCCAGGGGTCTTGGCCAGCCTCCCCTGCGGGTGTCCAGCCAGGAGCGGAGGGACAGCGGGAAGCGGGTCTGGGGACCGGCTTTGGAGCCGTCTCTGCTTTCAGGGGGCTCGGCCCCCACCCAGCCGCCTGCCAGCCAAGCTGTGTAAACATCTGAGCAGGCAGGGAGGGGCGAGCAAACGCTTCTCCTGGCCTGGCTGCACCCCAGCATCACCAGCCCGCGGGGTGGCCTCGCCCAGAGGTCGCGGGGCTCACGGGTCCACTTCCTGTCTGCAAACACGCGTCTTATTTTTATTCTGCTTCTGCTCCTGGCACCCCGGGCCGGGCAGCTTCAGCAAAGTGGTGAAAAAGCCACAGAACTTGAGCAATGCAACTGACCCTGTGTGTGTGTGTGTGTGTGTGTGTGTAAGTAAAAGCCTGAGAGGAATAGAGAATTGTGAAGGTGAAGTCGGGGCTTGCTTGAAGTTCAGAAACATCTTTTTTTACCATTTAAAAAGAACAAGATTTCGGGGCTGGAGTGATAGCACAGCGGGTAGGGCGTTTGCCTTGCACACAGCCGACCTGGGTTCAATTCCCAGCATCTCATATGGTCCCCTGAGCTACCGCCAGGAGTAACCCCTGTGCATCGCCAGGTGTGACCCAAAAAGCCAAAAATATAGAAATAAATAAATAAATAAAATAAAAAAAAAAGATTTGATGAAGCCCCAAATCAGTGTTTTATTCATCATTGTGTGTGTGTGTTTGAAGTATGCGGGCACACATGCACGCTCACACACTTGTGATGGAAACTCACAACTCTTTTTTTTCTCTCTCTCTTATGGCTTTTTGAGTGACACCCAGTGATGCTCAGGGGTGACTCCTGGCTCTGCCCACCCTGGAGGTGCTCGAGGAAACCCGAGTCGACCCGGGTCGACTGCATGCATGCAAAGCCAACACCCTCCCTGCGGTACCATCGCCCCGACCCCAAACATGCGAGGCGACAGAGAACGTGCTCCTGAGCCTTGAGTAGGGACTCAGCAGCTCTGCGGACAAGGGCTCCTCCCCAACCCTCCACTCTCCGACACTTCAGGGTACCTTACAGTGAGAGACAACGAGATGCAGAGGAATTTGTCATTTAGGATGTTTATTTTTGATGGGGCGGTAATGGTTCGTGTAAATATACGCAGACAAAGGACTGAATGGGCTGAGGGAGGGGTCCGTGGCTGTTTTAGAGGGTGAGGGCACTTGCAGGGGTGCAGAAAGGGTGAGATCCGCTACGAAGAGCTCTTTCTTTGCTGCTTGGAGCTCGGCCCAGCTTTGGAACTCGCCGGGTTCGGGTTCTTGGCCTCCGGCTGCTCCCCGAGTCCGTAGAGGCCAGTGAGCATCTCTTCACACGCCCCTCACTCTTGGCCACTTTCTCCCCCAACCCTACATGTGTCCTGCAACCCCTCGAGACCCCCCACCCCACCCCGATGGTGCTTTCTTTCTCCTGTACCTCATGTCAAAATCACCTGGTGCTTCCACGCGCCCCTCTCGGCTCAGGCTTGGCCTTGTCCTTGCTGACTTCAGTCCCCCACCCCCGTTTTACCTGTTGCCCTTCCATTGCAGTGTCTCCTGGGGGCTGGGGGGAGCAAGGCTCTTGGAGACACAGAGCAGGCTGTCTTGCAGACGCCCAGGTCAAGCCTGAAACCTAAACGCTCATCACAGGAAGTGGAAAGCTGCAGCCAAGCAGCCCCCAGACCTTGGCACGTCCTCGGAGATGGAGATCAGCTTCCTGCGTGGGAAAGCAGGGCTGGGGTGGAGGCATTTCAGATGCGTGTCCGAGAATGAAATGCAAATGACTAGGGCAGGGCTCAGTTACAGGATGAGACTTTGTGATCCTACCTCTGTGAACTGTTTTCTCTTTCCCCCTCTCTGTTTCTTCACTCTTCTCTCTCTCTTTTTCTCTCTCTCTTTCACTTTTTCTCTCTTTACCCTCTTTCTTCTCTCCCTTTCTTCTCTGTCTCTGTCTCTCTCTCTCTCTCTCTCTGTCTGTCTCTCTCTCTCTCTCTCTCTCTCCATTTTTTTTTTTTTTGCTTTTTGGGTCACACCCGGCAATGGTCAGGGGTTACTCCTGGCTCATGCACTCAGGAATTGCTCCTGGAGGTGCTCGGGGGACCATATGGGATGCTGGAAATCGAACTCGGGTCGGCCATGTTGGCTGCGTGCAAGGCAAACGCCCTACTCGCTGTGCTATCGCTCCAGCCCCTCTCTCTCCATTTTTGGGGGATGGCCAATTCAAAGCCAGATCCGACCCTTTGGTGGCTCCTTTGCCCCGACTCCCCCGTCTGTGCCCTGGTTCCTTTGCTGCCTCTCGTTCTTTCCCTTCTCCCACACCTCCTTCCCGCGAGGATGCAGATGTCTCTTGCATGGCTCAAGGGCCTTGTCCCCGCCAGGTCCCTGCGACACTGTCCCTCGAGCTGCAACTGGTGCTCTCTGCTGAGTTTGGCTCCACCATGCCTGGCCCACAGGCAGGTCCCGGGGCTCCAGCAGAGAGCGAGCGTGCGCTGGGGTGCAAGGCCAGAGCCCAGGGCCCCCTGACTGGCTACACCCTGGGCCAGGGGGGTGACTGTGCGGGCCCCAGGGCTGGCGCTGGCTCCAGATCTGGGCTGTTGTTCACCTCAAACCCGGCGCCCTGGAAGTGGCTGTTTGTCCTAGCACTCTGGTTCGGGACAGGAAGCGAGAACTTCCGGACCCACTGGCACTCAGGGGACTCTTCCCCGAGAACAACGGGTCCTTTCTCTCAGCCCTTTGATAAATTTTAATCTTCCTCCTTTGACAAACTTCCCCCCTGTTCCCATGACCGAGGGACAAGGATAGACGTAGCCTGGAAAGCTGTCCTCTGCAGGGGGAAGGACCCAAGAGCACAGAAACCCCGCCGCTGGGGCTCCCAGGTCACCCAGGGCGTGGCACTGATTGTTGTTTTGTTTTTTATCTTAGTCATTGTGCAGGAAAGGGAAAAACAGCCGCACTGTAAGGTGCAGATTTGAGTAACCAGAGCTTTCCCACCATTTGCTCTTCTGCTCCGATTCTGGGTTTGAGAACCAGCTAAGAAAGAGTCATTTGCCTTTCTGGGAGATGCGTGTGTGGGAACTGAGTTATCCGACTGCGTGTGGCCTTCCTCTGGGTCCTAATTTTAATTCTTTTTTTGTTTTTTTTTGGGGGGGGGTCACCCTTGGCGATGCTCAGGGCTAACTCCTTACTCTGCACTAAGGGATCACTCCTGGCAGGGCTCGGGAACCCTGTGTGGTGCTAGGGATCGAACCTGGGTCAGCCTCGTGCTAGATAAATCCATGATAGCCCAGGGGAGCAAATGTGGTAACCCCAAGGCAGCAGAGTAGTGTGTGTGTGTGTGTGTGTGCGCGCGCGCACAAGCACTTATAGCTCTGAACCAAGGAAGGGGGGAGTATGGACGAGTCTTGGTCCCTGTAGAATGTGACACAAGTCTGTAGACAACAGAGTACCCTCTCTCCTTACGTCAGGCATCCGCCCACACACCCAGCCACCAGCCATCGATTCAAATAAGAATTAAGTATCTGATTCTGGTGACTAGAAAGATAGTCCAGCAGGCCAGGCACTTGCCTTATACACAGACTACCGCGGTTTGCTCCCTGGTGCTGCGTACGGCCTCCTGCGGCCTGAGTGATCTCTGGGAACAGTCAGAAATAACACCTGAGCACTTCCAGGTGTGACCCCCCACCGAACCCAAAATAAAAGATCCGCGGCTGGAATGATGGTACAGCAGGTAGGGCATTTGCCTTGCACGCGGCTGACCTAGATTCGATTCCCAGCATCCCATATGGTCCCCACGAACACCACGAGGTGTAATTCCTGAGTGCAAAGCTAGGAGTAACCCCTGTGCATCCCTGGTGTGACCCAAAATAAAAGATCCTGGCTGTGCTGGGTAGAGGCTCCTTGAGTCCCAGGGGATATTCTCATTCTATCTCTCAGTATCTCCGGAAGGCAGGGCACCTGGCTGTTTCCTCCTTGGTCAGAAAGCGAAGGCACCAAGAAGCTAGTAACTAACCCAAGTCCTGTGGCTGTCAGAAGCTGATCTGCTGTCCAGTCCCTGGTCATCTAATGCCAGAGGCTGACCTGCCTCCGTGCTGCATCAGATGTTCCCGCTGAGTAGGGAGAGAGAAGAGGCGTTGGGAGCTGCTGTCCGCTGTCAGGGTGAGAAGGACAAGCCCAGGAAGGCCTTGGAATCAGACCTAGGTCCTGCCCTGCTTCCCCACGCAAGAGGTTTCAAATGTCTGGGATTCGGTATGCAGCAAACAGACAGCGAGAGCGTCTGTGAATGGCAGGAGAGCCAGGGCGAGACAGCGTGCACCGTCACCCGCAGAGCCGATTCAGACAGACATTGCGGACGTGGTTTTGAAAGCAGCATTAGCGGAAGAGCTTCTCCTTTCATGAATACTTGGAGTACTGGAGGGGAAGAAACGGATGGAGGCCCTGGCGTGCGCGCCCTCCAGGGCAAGTGCCGGGTGTCTGTGGGACCCTCGTAAAGCACATTGATCGCGTCTGTGTTTTCAGTATTAGACGTAAAAATTGTTGCTGTCATTACTTCACGTACCCCTGCGTGAAGCGGCTTAGAGGATATGAAAGCAAAACTATTCTTAGGAGATAACTGTAAGTGAGGTCAAGAAGACGAAGGACGGAAATCGCATATGGGGGGAAGGGGTGGAGTCAAGGGCAGAGTGTCCAGTGGGCAGAAGTCCAGAAGAAAGCATCCACTCAGGAGTGCGGGAGGCCCCTTCCCTAGACCCGAGCGCCCTTGCACAAAATGCAAAGGGAAACAGAATGAGGTGTGGGTTTGCTGTGTCCCAAGGAGGGAGTGAGATGACGCTACCCAGGAGAAGATGGACAGGTGGTAAGGCCCTCGCGGGTGGACACAGCGCCAAGGAGAGAGCCAGAGAATGACGGCAGAAGCTGATCGTGACCGTCAGTCCCAGGATGCTCATGGGGAGGCTAGAACAGGGGGTTCCGTGGCTTAGGAGAGCGTTTGTGGCCCCCTTGGACTATCTTGGGCCCCCAGGTTATTCCAAGGGAGGCCACAGGTGAAAGTCACATAAATATATGGACTACAGTATGAAGCACGGGGTCCCATCAGCGGGACTGGGGTGTGGCAGGAAGGAAGCAAGGTCGGGGGGGGGGGTCGCTTGGAACAAGGTCCAGAAATATTGAGGCTTTCAGACTCTGAGAACTGGATTTATTTTCATTTTCACAATGAATGCTTTAAAAATATATATCTTGGGAACTATAGTTGTGGTTTTTTTTTCCCCCATGATTTGTGACTCATAGGGCCGGAGTGATAGCACAGCGGGTAGAGTGTTTGCCTTGCATGTGGCCGACCCAGGTTCAACCCCCGGCATCCCATATGGTTCTCCAAGTCCCGCCAGGAGTAATTCCTGAGTTCAGAGCCAGGAATAACCCCCGAGCATCACCGGGTGTGACCCAAAAAGAAAAAAAAAATCCTGGCATCTGCTTCATAGAGTCAAATCCTGGCATCCGCTTCATATGGTCTCTGGAACATGAAAGATGCTCAGTGAAACACAGTGAAGTAAATGAGCAGAACATGAATAAGGTGGGTCATGAACAAGAAGAACCAGAAGGTGGGGGTTAACAGAATGTGGAGGTCCTGTGGCTGAATTTGGGCCTGACAGACTAAACTCGAACCCCAGCCCCACCCGGAACTCCTCCCTGATCAGCCTCTGTGGGCTCGGGTTTGAGTGCTCCACCCCTGCTGTCAGAGCTGGGCCCCAGGAACGGGGTGACTATTCCACACATTCCCATGCCGTTGTTCAGCTACGAGCAGCTCCACACCTGTCTAGGCAGAACCAGAGCATCCGGGAGCACAGTTTATTTTATTTTTATTTTATAAAGTAGTTCACAATATTTGATCACATTTAATATTCAAACACCAATCCCACCACCATATTTCGGGTGTTTCCATCCTGAACCCCAATCCCTGCCCCAGTGCAGAACCGAAATAATATATTTCCCTCTAAGGTTGGTTGCTTCCTACTTTGAATCCCATCCAGTGTGGTGCAGTGCTCTTGGAGTATGGGTAGGGTGTGTCCTATGAAGTGCCGCATGGCCTTGAATGCAGCCATGTAGTCCAGGGAAAGATTCACTTGTGGGTGAGGCTCTATCCGAGCATGTGGAGAGCAGCCATGAGCAGGGCAGCAGTTGGATTCTGGAAGTTTCGGCAGGGGCTGGGTCCCTTGGGGCGGGGACCCAACAGCTTGGAGCTCAGCGTTGAGTGGATACACCAACCCCAAAGACAGAAACCACTTCTAATTCTCCAGGCAGTTCCCAGACTTCCTTCATTTTTATTTTTTTTAATAACACTTTTAAAGCATCTCTCTGTTCATATATTTTGGAGTTTCCATGGAATAGGGAAGGCCAACATATGTAAATTCCCCCCTACACTTAATAGAAGCTGCAGCATACAGAGTTGTGCATGATGATTTGTCAAAGGGATTCAGTATCCCAACACTGACCCCACCACCATGACACCCTCCCTCCACTGTCCTCTCCAATTTTCCCAACCACCCCTCAAGCTTCAATAATTTATTTTCTAATACTTATTATCAATAATTTTCTAACAGAAAGACCAAAAAACGTTTCCTTAGAAGCAAATTAGTAAAGATTGCTTTTAATTTTTTTTTCTTTTTTTTGGAATGACACCCTGGAATGCTCAGGAGTTACTCCCGGCTCATGCACTCAGGAATCACTCCTGGCGGTGCTCGGGGGACCATATGCGACGCTGGGAATCGAACTCAGGTTGGCCACGTACAGGCAAAGGCCCTCCCAGCTGTGTTATCATCCATCCCCTAGCGAAGATTGTTGTGTCTCACCATGGAGCCCCTAGGAGCTCGGGGCTCCTGTAAGTGCCCCCCCTTTCTCTGCAGGCAGCTGGTGCTGAGTGGGTGAGGTCTCCATCTGTTTTCATGTTCTCCTTCCAGTTAGGATTCCGGTGAAAACACGGGCTTGGAATGTTTTGAGGATATTTGTAAAGTTTGACCCTGTCACTTGAGCAACCTGGAAACTGAGGCCAGCAGGCTTGGTCACAGATGGTCAGTAGCCAGGCTGGTGACTCATGCTGGACCTTGTGGGCCAAAGCTCTCACCAGTGGGACAGGGCCCCCCTGCAGAACCCAGAGACTTAGAAAAGGGAGCTGGGAGGCGATGGAAAGAAGCTTCCAGAAAAGGAAGTGCTGAAGAGGGCTCTGGTACCGAGGGTGGATTGTTCTCAGAATTATGAAGGAAACGTCCCTTCAAATGATGGCATGAAAGGAATGAGTTTTGTTGGGAAGAAGAATACCTCGTAGCCCCTTCTCAGAAGTCCTGAAAAAGATGAGAGTTTAGTGACGCCCTTCATTCAAGGAGCTGGGGGCAAATCAGACTTCCTAATAAACCTCAAACCAATTCAATTTTAACATCCAGATCAAGGAGGGATGGAAAATGCAGTACCGAGTATAACAGAAGCGTTCGTTCCTGTCACAAACGCTGCCTGCCTCTTGGTGTCCAGTGCTGAAGGGGATTTCAAAACCAGCCTTCATTGGAGGACGAGAGAAATGCTGATAAATCAAAGGACGGGAGGGAAGAAATCACAATTTTCTGGTGGAAAGAAGCGCCGTTGTTTGATGTCATTTTGACCATCAGCATAATTTCAGCCCCAGCATGGAGGGGCAGAGTGTGGCAGGGAGGGGGTCTACCCAGCAAGAATCGCCGAGATAGGCGTGTGGGAGTCAGAGGGGAGTCACCGGACTGGTGCTCTGGGGCGCAGGGAAACCCTCTGTCTGGCCAGGGGCTCGGCAAGCATCCCTCCCTGCCAGGACCTCAGAGCAGAGTGTCATTCGCAGACCAGCCTCCCTGGACACTGTTCGTACGAGCCAGGCTTCAGGACGGCCACTGAAGGCAAGGACAGCGT
>JAOXYA010136344.1:0-10189 GCA_028565675.1 Sorex palustris | reverse complement strand
AGAAACTTGAAGATAGTCATCCTTCCTAAATGACCTGTAGAGTTTAATTTTGTAGCTAGGCTAAGACGGACTTGAGAAAGACAGTTTAACATTAGAACAAGACCTTTCAACAGCTGCATATTGCTACTGCACAATTTGAGGGGCTTGTGTCAAGCAGCCCCCTCCGTCACCGAGGCTCCAAAACCCAGCTTTTCTGTGCTTTTCCCCATGTCTGTCTGAATCCAGACAAGGGAGAGCTTCGCCTGTCAGCTGTGTGTAGGGAGCGGGGCCAGCAGGCGGCGCCCTTGAACAGGATCCAGGCTGCTGCTTGTTTTGATATGGCCCGTGACTTAGAGATACATTTTATATTTTTATATGGTTGAAAACAATAATATTTTGTGAAATGTGAAGTTATTATAAGACTCAAATTTCAGTGTCCTTAATAAAGTTTTATGGGACACAGCCCTGGCCATGTTTGTTTTTCAAGTGGCTTCTTTCACATTACAAAAACCATAGTTTAATAGTTGCAACATAACGCCTGAAATTCTTTCACAAGATAAGTTCACTGACCCCTGATGTGAAGAGGAAGAAAGGAGTTTTAATGGTGAAGGCAACTGTGATTTCAGTTCTGTAATTAATATTACACAATGACTAGGAAATTGAGATTACTTCTCCATCTACTAAAGCATGAAACTGATGTTTATCTAGATATTCTAAGAAATAAAAAAGCAAAATTGGGAATGGCCAAAGAAATAGTACAAAGGTTAAAGGTACTCGCCTTGACTGCAGCTGGCCTGATTTGATTCCTGGCATCACATCTTTCACTTAATGTTGAGAATATGCTAGGGGAGGCAGTTCAAGACGGCAGTATAGGAAGGCGCCCCCTCCAGCACACCAGCTATACAGCTTTCCGTGTGGCAATGCATGAGGATGAGCAGGGGGGTGGGGGGGGGTTGTGCTCCACAAAAGCACCAGTCCTTGGGATCATCACTAGGCAGGTTCCAACAAAATGTCTAGCTTTCTGATCAGTTGCTGAAGAGAATCCATTTGCTAAGTGCAGATTCACTTACCTCAGGGCCAGAGCAAAAGTGGCAATTTGATATTTTTAACAAACATAAAATAAATTACTGAGTGCCTGCTATGGGGCAGGCTTAAGCCGTGGTTGGGAAAATCAGGGACAGTGGTAGAGGAAAGGTGTAAAGATGGCGGGATTGGAGTTGGAATATTATATGTCTATAGCAAATCATCATGAACAACTTTGTTAACCACAGTGTTTATCTAAAGTATAAGGGGGAAATTAAAAAAAAAAGAAGCAATTTGGAAAGCAAGCTAAGGCCAGTTCAGAGAGCCGGAGCACATGCTTTGCGCGATGGATGGAGGCTTGGGTTCTTAGGTTCAGTCCCTGCCATTCCCACAAGGCCCCCTGGATCTCTGCTAGAGTGACTCATCCCTGACAAAGTAACATGCTAGGGTTTGGCCCCCAGATGTAAAAACCACATCAGGCATGCATACAGGAAACTCCAATCCTAAAACATCTGTGAGAGAAAAGGACAGGGCTCTGTAGACTAGGCATGAAGTACTGCCAGGTGAGAACTGTTTGGTCCCATTTGTGTGCCTACAATCATTCTGTTAACAGGAATTTTTTTATACAGTGGGGGATGGGTACCTGGTGGGATACACCGTGGAGCTCAGGGACTGCTCTGGACTCTGTGTTCAGGGATCACTTCTGGCAGTCCTGGGGGAACCATGTGAGAATCATACTGGGGATGACTGCAGGCAAGGCAAGTGCCTGAGCCCCTGTATTATCTCTCTGGCCCCCGATGGCGTTATTTTATACAGAGAAAATATCAAAGACTCCATCCCAAAATCATTAGAACAAATTTAAGTATGGTGATACAAAAAAAAATTCAGAACAGACATCACTCATCACTAGAACTCAACATAGTATTGGAAATCCTTGCCAAGCAATTCTGATATAAGAGGTATTTAAATTGATAAAGAAGCCAGACTCACTACTTGCAGATGACATTGTACTTAGAAAATACAAAAACTACACCAAAATACTTGTAGAAACAATAAAGCCTCTGTAGTAAAGTGGCAGGAAATAAAATCAATACACAGAAATTCATTGCATCTTTACAATGAAGTAGAAGAGAAATTTTTTTTTTTTTTTTTTTTTTGCTTTTTTGGGTCACAACTGGCAATGCTCAGGGGTTCCTCCTGGCTCTGGAATTACCCCCGGTGGTGCTCAGGGACCATATGAAATTCTGGGAATCGAACCCAGGCCGGCCGTGTGCAAGGCCCTGCCCGCGGTGGTATTGCTCCAGCCCCAGAAAGAAAAAATTTTAACTTTCATTCACAGTTGCATCCAAAAAAAAAATAACAAGTGCCTGGGAAACAGAAAAGATCATTTTAAATCATTTAAAATAGTGACTACAAGGAATGGCTTTCTTGTGAATGGATTGGAAGAATTACCATTAAAATGATCCTCCCTAGGCTGAAGTGATAGTACAGTGGGTAAGGTACAGTGGATAAGGCCTTGTACGTGGTCAACCCATTTTTAATCCCCAGCATCTAATATGATCTTCTGGGCACCACCAGGAGTAAGCCCTGGGCACAGTCAGTGTGGCCCCAAAACCAAAATAAATGATTCTACCCAAAGCACTTGACAGTTTCATTTCAGTCCTCATCAAAATTCCAGTGGCATTACTTAAGGACATGGTACAAAAACTGTTAAAATTTATGTGAAATAAAAGTAATTAAGCAAGCCTGAGAAAAGATGGTTTTTCTATCCCTGCCATCAAATTTTACACTACAAAATAAATTGTGTGTCCTTGGGGGAAAAAAGCCAGACTCTCCTGGAAGAGATTGACAGTCCAGTGACAGAACCTCATATGTATGGACAATTAATCTATGCCAAAGGAACTATATGATAGGAAGCAAGGAAAGCCTCTTCAACAAATAGTGCTGAGGAAACTGGTTTTCAAAGCCTCAAATAGTAGACTAAAATGTATCAAGGAAAACGTTCTTTTCATGATGGTGACTTTAGAGGCATTTTCAATGATTCAGTACTATTGGCTTAGAAAACATAAGCAAATGTAAACAAATGGAGGGGCCAGAGCTAGAGCAGAACAAATAGGGTGTTTGCCCTGCAGTACAGCTGACCCAGGTTCAATCCCCAGTATCCCATATGGTTCCCTGAGCCTGCCAGGAGTAAGTCCTGAGCACTGCAGGTGTAGCCCAGAGTAAGCAAATGGGACTACCTCAAACAAGATCTGAGATTTATAAAACAACAAAAAATGAACAACCCCATCAAAAATAGGGGGAGGAGCTGAGCAGATGGCTTCCTCAAAACAGACATAAAGGTACATGGGAAAGTGCTCTTCATCACTTCACCAGGGAAATATGAAACAAAGTAACAGTGCAGTTAACAGTGCAAATGCAAAACACAACAACAGAACCTCACACCAGTTAGACTGGCACTCATCACAAAGACCAGAAAGAAACAACTAATGCTGGTGGGGATGTGAAAAAGGAACTCGGATCCACTGTTGGTGGGAGTGTCTCTGGTTCCACTTCTCTGGAAAAATGGTATGGAGATTTCTTTTAAGAACAGAGCTTCCGTAGAACCCAGAAAGTCTACTTGGCATCAATTCCAAGAAAAACATTAAGTCAGAAAGATATTTGCACACTCTAGTCACTTCGGTGCTAGTCACAAAGCCCCAAATCTGGAAACAACCCAAGTGCCCAACAATAGTTGAGTCTATAAAGAAACTGTGGTGTGGGATGGGGGTATACTGGGATTTTTGGTGGTGGAGAATGGGCACGGGTGAAGGTACGGGTGTTTCATTGTATTACTGAAACTTAGACCCAAAAGCTGTGTAACTGCTCTCACGGTGATTCAATAAATAAAATTATAAAAAATGAAAAAAAAAAAGAAACTGTGGATGAGGGAAAAATGAAATCTTGGGAGTTTAATGCAACCTGGATGGAACTCGAGGGTGTCATGCTAATGGAAACAGATCCTGAAGAACCTGCCTGTAGAAGGGTACTCAGCCAGAAGTGGGGGTTGGTTCTGAGGGGATCTGGAAGCAGTGGTGGAAGTGCCCTGAAAGGCTGTTTGCAGGTGTGGTGTAGCAACATTTTTCCTGGATAATGTATGAACACTATTGTAAATCACAGTGCCTAAATAAAAGGGTTTTTTTTAAAGCAGTTATTATCAAATATCAAATAGAAGAGACAACTATTAGGAAAGTATGTAGAGGAAAGGGTACCCTTGTCCACTGTTGACCTGGTTGCAATTCCCGGCATCCCATATGATCCCCCAACAGCCCCAGGAGTGATCCCTGAGTGCAGAACTAGGAGTAAGCCCTTGTGCGTCTCTGGGTGTGGTCTCCAAACTGAACAAATCCACTATTTGGAATATTTGAATACGGATTTGTGAATATGTGATGGAATCTAACATTTCCTTATGTGCAACACTGTAGGGAAATGCTGATTTATGTATGGATAACAGTCATCGTATATGCAACTCAGAGATCATGGGAATATAATAAAATGCATATAGTGGCAAAATGTTTAACTATAGTTCATTCATCTTTTCTGAATTTTTGTAAATTTTTATTTTACTTGACAAGGAAACCAAATGTTCAAGCAGGAGGGGGAGAGGCTGGAGTACTTGTGGCAAACTTAAGGCCCCAAGTTTGATCTCTGGTACTATGCCCTACCCGTACCCCACCAGACACCACTGGATATACCAGGGCCCAAACACTGCATCAGGGACCAGCACTGAACAGTCAGGCCCACACGCCCTATAGCATTACCAGCCTGGGCACCGCTTTGAGTTGCCCCACCCTCACCCCAAAAGGCTTATCAACATTAATCTTAGGAAAATGTAGCTCAAAAATCACAAACCAGCATTTCACACTCACTTAGGTAGGCTAAAATGAAAAGGGAAATTGGAGTATTTGCAAAACTATGAAAGATGGTGATAAGATTGAGAAAAGTTTAAGGCAAGCTAATTATCAACATGTATGAATATAAACGCTGAGGGAAGAAGTGAAAGAATATATGTAGTATGCCAGATCTAAAGCATGCAAAACAATATTGCACAGTGCTCGGACACATAACACAGATGATGAAAGATAAACACGTGTGCACAGGAGTGGGCTAGAATTGATAGTCCAGTGGGGAGGGCATTTGTCTTGCACGTGCCCAACCCAAGTTCAATCCCCGGCATCCCAGACAGTCCCCTGAACACTACCAGGAACGATTTCTGAGTGCAGAGCTAGGAATAACCCGTGAGCATTGCTTGGTGTGACCACAAAAATAAGAGAAAAAAAAAGCCTTCCTAATTTAATATAATGGTAATGAAAGAGAATGGAGAGGACTGGTGTCTTTTAATTTTTTTCTTTTCTTTTTTTTTTTTTTTTTTTTGCTTTTGGGGTCATACCCAATGATGCTTAAGTTATTTCTGGCTCAGAGTCAGAGATATTACTCCTGGCGGTTCTCAGGGGATCATATGGATGCCAGAGATCGAACCCATGTTGGCCGCATGCAAGGTAAATGCCTTACGCCGTACTATCTCTCCAGCCCCTGTACTGGTGGTGTCTTTAAAGATGCACAGGGGCAATTTTATGGGCATGTTGTTTTGTGGTGGTTGAGGCCTCTTGTGTGCAAAGCATGTGCTCCAGCTCCCCCAGCCCTGCAAAATTTTATCAACATTTTTTTGTGCCTGAATTGGAAATGTTTCGTCATTTTAAAAGCATTCTTTCGGAAACGGATAATTTGAAGAGGATTGAGGAATACATACTGTTTCTGTATGAATGCACTTGGAAATATTTGAAGGGACATCCTGTATGAGAAAAATGTCATTTTGCGAACAAATGTACAAACATTTATTAACTACAATGCCACGTATCACTGTTAGTACTTCAGAGGACAGGAATTAGGGCAAAAGGAAGAAAGCAGGAGGAAGTTAGATTAGGCCCGATATTGAGCGGCTTACTAATAAGTAGAGGCAGCTGAATACAGTAACAAGGTACACAGACTACCTGGGCTGACCTGTCTGGCTCTTAGATTCTGGCTCTTTCTTTCCTAAGTGGTGTGACTGCAATCAAACTATTTAACCTCCCTGCAGCTCCTTCCTATTCAGTAAAATGTGGGTAATAACTATGCCCAACTCCTCTTGATGCCATAGTAAGGACTGAATGACTAATTGGAAAAGCACTTTTAACTGCCAAGTATCAGCAAACACTGTTTGTAACAAAGGAGACTGCCTTTGAAAGCAGGAAGTGGGGCTTATGTGATAGTACAGTGGGTAGGGCGTTTGCCTTGCATGTGCCTACTGGGATTCGATTCCCACCATCCCATATGGTCGCCTGAGCACCGCCAGGAGTAATTTCTGAGTGCAAAGGCGGGAGCAACCCTTGTGCATCACCGGATGTGATCCAAAAAGGAAAAAAAAAAGCAGGAAGTGCCTCGAGAGCCATAAGGAGGCTGGCGGAAGCTGTTAAGGATAGTGGGGAGCAGCATTTCCCGACCTTTCCTAACTGTGGCCCCCTTCCAATCTTATTTCCTTCCTGTGTCCCCCCAACCCCCTCCTACTAGCTGTCCCCTTGTTTCCTGCCACGACCCCCATTATACCTGTGACCCCTGGGAAAATCCTAGGGGGTCCTCAGTGAGAAATACTGTTGCAGAGGTATCCTTCCCCTCTAGTCTGCATTGGAACTTCTCAAACTTCAAAATGCGTTTATTTGATCTTGTTAAAATGCACAGCCCAAGCCCAAAAGAGTCTGAGATGGAGCCTGAAATCATTTCGAACAGCTGAAACCAATGCTTGAGCCCCAGGGATACACACCTGAATCCACGCAGCCTCTTCTAGATCACGGCTTAAAGATGCCTCTTTGGTGTCTCCAGCCCACAGAGATATTGTGCAGTAACCCAATGCTACAAGTTTTAGGAGTCCAGTTTCACACCGTTTCAAAAAATTAGGTTACATGTCACAATTACCAAAGCTGGAATAACTTCCTCCCATCCCACATTCTCCTCCTTCCCCCCCAACCTTTGGCCCCTCAACCCCTGCCCTGCTCTGGTAACCACCATTTATGGCGGTCACTTTTGTATTAGTCTCCAACAGCAAGGAATACAGAAATCATGGGAAAGAAACTGGGTTACATAAGCCCCAAAGCATCAGTATGTCACACACACACACAAGATAAAACCATCACACAAGGTAACCTACTTACTAGGAGGGGGTGTTTGCAACTTACACATTTGGCAGGGCTTTAATATCCAAAATTATAAAGAACTTATTTAATTCAACGACAACAAAACCAACTCAATCAAAATCAGAAATATCTGAATTGACACTTCTCCAAAGGCAACATCAGATGGCTATGAAGCACATGAAAAACAGCACATCCCTTATGAGGGAAATAGAAATCAAGACCCCAGCAAGATCACAGCACACTGCAGAGAATGGCGTCATTACAAAGAGACAAGGAACAAGTGTTGATGAAGAGACAGAGAAAAGAGAACACACATATGCTACTAGTGGTGAGACCATTTCTATGAAAAATAATAGATTCAACAAAAAATTAAAACTAGGGGCTGGAGCGATAGCACAGCTGATAGCGCATTTGCCTTGCATGCGGCCAACCCAGGTTCAATTCCTGGCATCCCATATGGTCCCCCGAGAACCATCTTGAGTGCAGAGCCAAGAGTAACTCCTGAGCACTCTGGAAGTGACCCAAAAAGCAAAAAAAAAAAAAAAGAAAAAAAAAGAAAATAGAGCAACTATTCAATTCAGAACAACTGTTCAATTCTTGGTATGTGAAGCTTGGGGAAACACCAATTACTATATATATCAAACCACAGCACTATTATATATTATTACATATTATATAAGATACATAATGTGGAATGTAAGTATATAATATATATAAAATCACAGCAGTATTTATAGTAACCAAATAGGTAAACAACCTAAATTTTATCCATGAATGATGATTAAAGATGCTTAGGTACACAATTGAATACGTCTCAACTCAGCTGTAAGAGAAAATCTTTCCATTTGCAACAACATGGATGCAAAACAATGGAGGGGAATTCTACAGATGCAGTGAGTGAGAGGAAGAGAAATCAGGGAAAGGCAGAAGGATTAGACTGAATTCAGACAGATCTGGTTCTCCAATTTACTTCACATCTTGTGTTCTGTTCAATCATTTTGGTATTTTACTCACCACCACTGCACAGAGATTGTATTTCGGGTGTTTCCTGAAGATTGGACAAATGTACGGAGTGAGGTCCAAGTTTGTGAGTGGGTAGTTAATAGATGTTCTCAGTTTCCTTTTCATTGTGCCGAGAATGTCAAATCTGGCGAGGAAAGAAGGGTGGGTTAGAGTAAACTGAGTTTCTGCTCATGAATCAAGTCCATAGACCTTGATAAATGCCACAGAGAGTTCAAAGTGATTGCTTTTTCTTTTTCTTTTTGGGTCACGCCCAGCAATGCTCAGGGTTTACTCCTGGCTCTGCACTCAGGAATGACTCCTGGCGGTGCTCGGGGTACCATATGGGATGCTGGGAATCAAAGCCGGGTTGGCCACGTGCAAGGCAAACGCCCTCCCCACTGTACTATCGCTCCAGCCAAAAATGATTTCTTAGATAGGTACAGACCACCTGCACACAAGTTGCTTTTTCCCTCATCTGTGTATTTAGAATCTCCTACTCGGAATCCTCTTAAACCAGACTGGAAGCAGGAGGGAGGGAGGAAGCCACAGTCTGGAGTGACAGACAAGGACAGAGGGGGAGGGTCAGCCATGACTTCCGTGACTTTTAGGGGTGCCACGCTGCGCCACCTAAACTGAAGCTCAACCCATCCTTGGTGTGATTTTAATATACACGGCCTTGGCACTGGCCTGTCTGCTAGCTCTGAAGTTTCAAGATCTTTATAAGATATGTTTTGTGACACTCTAGTCACATTCTCTATGTCATACACAGAACACCCAGGCCCACAACTGATCAAAAGCTTTTAGGGGGAAAAAAATGTTAGTGGCTGACTTTGGAATCAAATTACTGGGTGAATCTGAGATATTCTTTTTAAAACCATTTTTAAAACGCCATGTTCATAATACTGTTTTTTTCAGGCATACAATGTTTCAATCTTACCACTGGTGTGACCTTCCCTTCTCTAATGTCCCCAGATCCCCCTCCCCCACTCCCCCATCTACCCATATAACAAATTTATCAGGCATAGAACAAGTTTACTTCAAACTGCTTGCTCCAACAAAACTTAAAGAGATGGCAAATGGTCATGGTCACGGTCCTCCCGTTATTCATCGATTTGCTTGAGTGGGCCCAGTAACATCTCCATCGTGAAACCTGTTGTTACTGTGCTTGGCATATCGAATACATCACGGGTAGCTTGCGAGGCTCTGCCATGCGGGCGCGATACTCTCGGTAGCTTGCCGGGCTCTCCAAGAGGGGCAGAGGAATCAAACCCGGGTCGGCCATATTGGCCACTTGCAAGGCAAATGCCTTACCCTCTGTGCTATCGCTCCAGCCCATGGCAAATGGAATTCTCAGAAAATAAATTGGTTCGAGTTCCATTTGTGGATATTCTTTTCAACTTTTTTAAAAATTTATTTTTAGTTTTTGAGCTGTACCTTGGCACTGCTCAGGGTTTACTCCAGGCTCTGCACTCAGGGATCACTCCTTAGTGATCTTACTTCAACAGAATTGAAGTCAAGTGACACCAAATAAGGAATACGTTAGGTGAAGTAGATATGGATGTGTGATATATATATATATATATATATATATGTCGTGCTCAGGCTTACACCTAGCTCTGTGCTCAGGAATTACTCCTGCTAGTGCTGAGGGGGCTATATGTGGTGCTGAGAATCGAACCTGGGTCTGCCATCTGAAAGATACAAGCCCTACTCTCTATACACTTGCTACATATAATACACCCTCCAGTCCTTGCTATTTTTACTGCAAAATTTTTAGATATTCCAAACACCACTGTACACCTTAAATGGGTGAATTCCATGATATGCAAATTGTATTTTGAGAAAATTCTGTGTGTATGTGGGGGGGGGGCAGTAATCTGGTGACAAAAATGTCGATTCTCTCTTTTTTTTTTTTTTTGCTTTTTGGGTCACACCTGGCGATGCTCAGGGGTTACTCCTGGCTCTGCACTCAGGAATTA
>JAOXYA010136290.1:0-10189 GCA_028565675.1 Sorex palustris | reverse complement strand
TGGGATGCTGGGAATCGAACCTGGGTCGGCCACGTGCAAGGCAAACGCCCTACCTGCTGTGCTATTGCTCCAGCCCCTAAATTTTTTTTTAATTACATTGATAATATTTTTTTCTCAAAGCCCCCCCCCAAAAAAAGTCTCTCATCCATGCCTTGTTGAGGGGGCAGAGGAAAGGGACTCTGGAGGCAGTTAGAATGAAAATTGGTACAGCCTCTAAAATATAGTCTTGTAAAAGCCCAAAAATGGAAGTTCATATATCTCAACAATGCCTTTCCTATGTACTTATCAGAAGACTAAGAAAACACTAAAGCCAAAATATAGACACCCTGTATTTATCACAGTATGATTCCCAATAGCTAAGACCTGGAAACAACTTAAATGCTCATCAACAAATGGTGATCCAAAGACACGACAGAACTTGTGCATGGTGAAATACTCCTCAATTGAAAAAGATGACAACTTGCCTTTTCAACTCTGGGATGGAACTTGGAGGTGATTAGGCCAAGGAAAGTCAGTCAGAAAGTGAAAGACATTTTACCGGGTGGTTTCTCTCATATCTGGAGTATAAATAGCCAAAACAAGAGAACAAACAAATCACAACAAAATAACTCAGACTCTGTGAAGAACACAATGGTTCCCAGAGTGGGGTGAGGGGAAGGGTTATGTGGGGAGCCGGGAAGGAGTCAATGTGATTATGGGGCCGGCACCCACAGAAGTTGGGTGATGAGGCTTCTACATTCACAGAGATGTCTTCCTGAAAGTTACAGAGCACTCTATAAGGGTGGCAAATCAATAAAGTTTTATATTTTTTAAGTTTATGAATCTAAATTCATAGAAATTCACTCTTTTGGGGAGGAGGACTTTTTGGGTCACACCCGGCAATATTCAGGGACTTCTGACTCTATACTCAGGAATCACTTCTGGCGGTGCTCAGGAAACCATATGGGATGCTGGGGATTGAACCCAGGTCAGCCACATGCAAGGCAAACACCCTACCCACTGTACTATCGCTCTGGCCCCGAGGTCACATTCTTGACCTCAGCATGTCTTGAATATTGTTTTTCCTTGTAGTTTAAAGTTCAGTGATTTAAAAATTACTCTTATTATTTTCTAGGAGTTTATTTATAAAACAAAATTTTTCTTAAGGTAGTGCCAGGGATTGAACTCCAAGTCAGCAAGAGTCTGACCTATTGTGGTAGCTCTCTGGCACCAACCATGTTGGATTAAGATATGCTTTTGCTCCACCAAAGTGTTTCCCAGGCAGGGCTTTGCAAGGCCCATCGGCAGATGGTTTAGGAGTTCTCTGCAGACGTCCTCTCAGGAGACACAATACAAATCCAGAAATCATTTGATCCCCCAGTTCAAGGACCAAATCATGTACTGGTCTGGATCTCATCATTCCCTGCAATGAATATGTCTTCTTCAAAAAATAGATTCATGAAGACCCCAGCTGCTTTTCTGAATTCTTTATTATCTCACTAAAGCAGTAACTGCTCATTCAGAAAATACTTACATAATTCGGTGCAGGACAAACAACAGGTATAAAATAAAAACAAGTCAAGTTCCCTCCTCTTTCCTCCACCCCATTGCCTACAACCACTGTCCTAGTTATGCCATTGTTAACACTTTGATCTAGATCCTTGCAAGCCGTTTCATATATATAAATGTATGGGGGGAGAGGGGGAAAAGCAAACTTCCAGAAATGCTTAGGAGTGACTTCAGGTAGTGCTTGGGGGACCATATGTGGTGCTGGGGATTGAACCCAAGTTGGCCATATGCAGGGCAAGTGCCCTACTCTGCATTGTTAGATGAGAAGGATAGCGGATAGTGTTGTCTGCTTTCTTCTGAGACTATTTCCCTGTGCTCTCCTGCAGTGCATATTGCTTCTCCATGCCTTCTGGCTGTCCCATCTATCCTATGAAGGTGTCATCATCTCTTCAACCAATCCTCTAGGATGGCCACTGGCATTGCTTGGGGAAGAAATGGGACATGCTTTTATTTTACAGAGTGTGGGGGACTCACACTCTAGCTGGGGCTGTAATTTGGACCGAGTATTTCCTCCAAATTGACATTGTCTTTATCTTTGCTCCTGTTTTCTTTGAGCTTGTTGGATGTTTTCCTCCCACTGTTCCCTCTAATCCTTGCTGCTACTCTGACTAAGGTATGTTTGTTGCTTTAAAGATCCTCTTACAGAATCTAGGACTTGGTGGCGGAGGTTAGTTCAACAAATAAACAAACTATTGTCCCAACTTTACATCCTGACTCTAGAGGATTTTAGAGGCACTGGGACAAGTTCTCTTGTTATCTGGGAATCGGCTTAAAAACCTCAAGTCATGTTTGAACTGTGCTTTTCATATCCTTTTAAATAACATCCCGGGCCAGAGATTGACTGAATATATTTAAGTTGAAGGTATATCTTAGAACTTCAAAGAGGTTACCCTCTCTCAGAGTCTGCTGGGAGGCAAAATTAACATTAGGGAAACAATTAGAGAGTGGTTGAGTACTAAATTATGTGTTACAAGCCCCTGGGCACCAAAGGCTCATGAAAGAAGGACCCCAAAGGAGTTCTCTGCCTCTAAGGGTTAGAAAGCAGAAGAAAAGTTCTTAGAATTAGAGGCAGCCTCACAGAAGGCTTTTCAAGTACCTAGTAACTTTTCATTACCTGCTATCTTTTTAGTTTCTGTTTAGAGACTGTATATCCCCATGGAAACGTAAGAGCAAAGCTCTATTTCATTCACTAGTTCCTAGCAGGGATTCAGTGGCTAGCACATAGTGAACAGTCAATGGCTATATAATATTTGTGGGGGTACCAGAGGGAGGAGTGAGAACTTTTAGGGGGCGGTGAGAAGAGTGGCTGATAAAGAAGTGAGTTGACTTCCTGGGAAGCAAAGACTGTGCAGCAAACCAGCAAAGAAAGGGTCAACCAAGTGAGCCTGTGTGAGACTCCAAAAGATGGTGGGCAAGTGATACCCACTGAACAGAAAAGGAGGGTGAGCCACTGACCATTGCTAGGTGGACCCTGAAGCCACTATAAGGTACTTGAACCTGAAATCAAAGCACAAACAGAGCAAGATTGTGCACCTCCTGGTTCTCTCCCTGCTCAGTCAGCTAGAGTTTTACTTAAAAAAAAAAAATCCTTTAGTCCAACCCTTTCCTTATTAAGAGCCTGGCAAATTATTAATATGATCACAATAGTTACATAAACACTTCTGAGGCTCGTGTCCACTATTTACACAGTCTGATTCCTTGTATAGCACCAGTTATCAACTGAAATTGTTTTCTTTTTGTTTTTACATAAGCTGTTGCTTGCGGGTCTTTCCATCTTGTGCTTACACCATTGATTATTGGACCTAAAAGCAACGCTTTCTATCTACTCGTGGTGCGTCTGCACTTATTGATTTCAGACCATCTTTCACCATATGGGATTCACTCTCAACTTTGATTTGGTCATCAATCATAGCCGCCGCTCCTTTTAGCTCAGCATCATCCAGATAGATGATCCGTAGCTCCCCTAAGGAGGCCTAGAGGTCATTTAGAGCATTCTGGAGGGGTCAAGACATGCCCACCCATACACAGCCATGTGTATAGTAAGGAATAGAGTGCCCTGGATTGGCAGTGGGTATGTGGGGCAGCACTTGAGGGTTGGGCTGGGAAAGGCATGGTGAGAAGGCAGTTTGAAGCCAGCCAAGGTCGCCCAGTCCCTTTGCACAACCTAGCAAGGTTTCTTGGAGGAAGCAGTATTTGGAAGTAAAGCGGGAAGAAAGAAGCCTGACAAGGAGAGGAAAAGGGCAGCTCAATCAGTTTAAATGAGATATCTATTAGAACTTCAAAGAGGTTATCCTCTCTGAAGGGGTGTGGGGGGAAGTTGGGGCATATATACACAATGGACTTCCCCTCAGCCATCCAGAAAGGTAAAATTGGGGAGGGGGTTCTCGAAGAAATAGGACAGCAGTAAAACACTAGCAGGAGGGTGATCCCTACCTAAGCACTGCTGGGTGGCCCCCACCAAATAAAACTAAGTTAAATTTTGCCTTTGCTACAAGTACTAGGTGTCACACTAAGGGAAGTAGGTTCAAAGTAGAAAGACAAATCCCAGCTGATGTCACTGATTTAAAATGTAAAGAGAGAGAAAGGGACAGTATAGGGGACAGTGTACAACTCTTCAGCTCCTACCTAGAGCAGGAGAGGGAGTGCTGAGGGCATCCAGTGGGTAAGGTAGGGGGGGTCCTGGCACTTTAGTGTTGGGTGTGGGACACAGGACCCCTAAAGCACACACGTTTTTGCTCTTATAGACTATTACCTCAGTACAACATAGCTTAGTGCTACTGTGGTGTTTATTATGAGTATTAATCAGTCAATTTTGAGGGTTTTTTTATGTGTGGGGGGGAGGTGTGCATCAGGTGCACACAGCTGATGGGGCTCAAGGTATCATATAGGATGCCGGAGATCAAACATATGTTGACTGCAAGCAAGGCAAGGGCCCTACCTGCTGTATTATCACTCCAGCCCCATTCTTATTTATTTATTTTCTTTTAAAGAAAACTGCAAAGCCAGTTGTGGAGTCCACAAGCTGCCAGAGCTGCATGGGTGGGCTCTGTGCTCATAATAAGAACTGTCTTCATGTCCGGTTTTGTCCGTGATTGTTCCTCTTGCCTTTCCCACAGTACTGGGAAGTAGAGATCCTTAGCTGCAGTGCACATGTATATGTGGCATATAAACAGTTCTCATTTTACAGCCAAGGTCATGGGGCTCCATGAAGTTACTTGCCTCTTGGGTTTGGTGATCAATGCCCTCATGGAGAAAGTGGGTGGGGATGGGATCTGACTCAACCCCTGAGGGGTCCTGTCTGAGGATCTGCCTGAATAATGTTCTATGACCCTTGATTTCTCCAGGCAGCAGTGGTGCAAAGTGAGGTTGAGGTGGAAGGCACAGGACCCAGGACTCTCAGGGTCTGAAGCTTATGTATCTAAGGACACAACTACAGAATTATATATACAGACTGAGGAGTAAAGCTGAGATGTTAAACCATCACATGATTAGAAATTTAAAATAGCTAACATGTACTCTAAATGTAATCCAGTCTAGAAAAACAACAGATTATAAGTGAGCCACCACAGTGTCAGGCCCATGTTAAGACCTCCTCAGAGTGCTGATGCTGGTGCTGCCCTTTGTTTAGAACATGAATTTTGTGACCTTTCTAGAATGTGATGAGGATGATAGTTCAAAGCTTCCTCCGGCATGAACCTATGAAAGTTGCAGTTAATTTTTGGTAATCGAATGCAGCAAGACCCAGAGATTCTCACTCGAGTGGATTCTACTCACTGTCCACAGTTCACCAAACTTACTTGGCCTATTACTCCCTTTACAGGGAAGAAACAAATCACCTAGGGGACCCCTGGAAATGTACATTTTTGTTGGTGGTGTTTGCTTGTTTCTGGGCTATACCCAGCAGTGTGCAGGGGTTGCTTTTGGCTCCACACTCAGCAATTTCTCCTGGTGGTGCTCAGGGTACCATATGGGAGGCTGGGGATCGAACCTGGGTCAGCCTTGAACAAGGCAAATGCCCTACTGGCTGTACCGTCGGTCAGGCCCCAAATGTACTTTCTTTAATACGACAGAAAATGCCTCTTGTGGATTACTCCAGTGTTCCCTAAAGGGGATGGTATCATCCACTTCTGGAAATGTGTAGATTTGTCAAGCACAGGATGTCTATGCATTCAAAGTCATGTGACTCGCATCATGGGCTGAAGGGAAGTCACAGCATGTGTAGTGGTGTGGGCTGTGTTCCCAAGGGCTCCCGGTGGGGAGGAACATCTCTGTGCCTTGCAGGGACTTCCCGGCTCAGGTTTATGTGTCTGGCTAGAGGACAGTTGGCACTGGGCCTCGTCTGCCAGGCCTACCCCACCCAGGCACTCCCAGGCCTGGCAACTCAGGCATGGTCCTCCTCTGGATTGTGGCTCAGAGCAGAGGCACCTGCCTCTCACCTCCTACTCCCTCTCTCCCTCCTCAACCCTGCTGGTTTTCTAGGACTCAGACCTCACTGGAGTGCCCAGGGGAGGGAGCAGGCATCCTTTCCAGCTGTAAAAGTTCTATTTCCTGCCCTCCTACACATTCTGCAATCTCCCCACCCCCACCCCCAATAGCAACAATCACTAATTCTCATCTCACTGGGCGCAGTTAGATGAGTGGCTTCTGGAGCCTGCAGGCAGTTAGGGAGCTTGCGGTGGGATAGAGCTGCCCATGGCTTGCGGCTTATGTCCAGCTTTTCACAAGGGTTTTCTTTTCTGCTTTCAAGTTAGGTGAAGATTCTGGTCTTTTAGCATCAAAATCTAGTTTCTCTTTAACCTAAACTATTTCAATTATTTTCCTTTTTTTTTTTTAATCAGTCAGTAGAACCGTCTTTTGCCATTTTCAGTGGGAGTGGCAGGGCTGGGTACATAGTGCAGTCAGTAGGGTGCTTGCCTTGCACATTACCAGCCTGGGTTCCATCCCTGCCACCCTATGTGGCCCCCTGAGACTGCCAAAAGTGATTCCTGAACTAATCCCTGAGTATGCCAGGTGTGGCCCAAACCCTACCTCTTGTTTCCCCCAAAATAGGAAGAAAAAAAATAGGAAATTGCTGTGGCAATATTTTAACATCAGACATAACAGAACAAAGACAAGGATCAGTCCCTGAAATCAAGAGAGACATTTCATTGTAATAAGTGTCCTTTATCCAAAAGACCTATTAATCATGATTGTGTACATGTTTCCTAAGTGACTTCAGCAACTGGAGGAAAAACAGATAACTAAAGGAGAAAAAGATTGTATACTATAGCTGAGATTGCAACACTCCTCTCTTGGTAGCTGATGGACAATCAGATTTTAATAAATGCACAATATAGACCTGGGATGCTGTGTCAGATATCTTGACCTAGACAATTTATACAGCATGCCAGCCACCAAGAGTCTGCTGGTGGAGGTTCTTGTTTTTCAGGAGCCTGTGGAATGTTTGCCAAGCAAAAACCCTCCAGTGTCATAAAAGAAGAGTCACATTTCACAGGATCAAAATCTCTGAGTTTCTTCTCTGCCCTCAGTGAAATGGAATCAGAACTTATCAGCAGAAGTCCAAATGGAATGGAATGAAATGATGCAGGAATGAATGACAGCTCCCACAGGAAGGGGAGGGCTTCCATTTGGAGCCCACAGAGGGGGAACCCCTCACATCTGCCGTTGGGGTGGTGCTCACGGGGACACAGTACCAGCTCAGTTCTCCCACCTAGGTCATGGGTGGAGAACTGGGGGTGGACGTGCTCCTGGCTCTAGACTCTTGCATGGCTGCCACCAATGTGTGGTCTCCTTCCAGTGACAGGGCCACACTTTCTTACCCATTGATTCTGAAGCCCGTGTCTTTTCTGAAGACAATGTGTTCATTGTCTCCCCTTCTGGCATCTAGCTGTGTTGCTTGGCTTTACATGCCATTTTTTCCCTCTTGTTTTTATTAAACTTAAGAATGCTTAGAAGGCCTCCTTTTTTTAAAAAAAAATATTTTATTGAGTCACCATGAGCTGCAGTTACAAAACTTTCATGTTTGAGTTTCAGTCATACAATGATCCAACACCCATCCCTCCACCAGTGCACATTCTCCACCATCAATGCTCCCAGTGTCTCCCCCTACCTCCCACCCCTCCCCATGCCTCTGTGGCAGACAATTTCCCTCTTACTCTCTCTCTCTACTTATGGGCACTATGGTTTGCAAGACAGATAATGAGAAGGAGCCCTCCTTTTGCACCTCAGTGGAAAGCATCCATTGACTTTGTGAGATCTAGGTAAAGTCTTCTGTGACACAAATATATGCACATGCATGCGTTTGTTTGCACATATCTAAGGCTGCCCACATGTATACATTGCATATACAGACGGACCTTTCTCTGTTGTGCTCTGAAGATCATGGTATGAGTGGTGGAGAATGAGCACTGGTGGAGGGATGGTTACTCAAACATTGTTTGATTGAAATGTAATCACGAAAATTTGTAAGTCTGTAACTGTATCTTATGATGATTCATTAAAATTTAGAATAGTTTTTTTTAAAAAGCCCCCCAGTTCTGCTTGGGGTATAGAGCCCATCTCACCCGCCCACCTGCCTGCCTGTTTCCCTGGGAGGCTGGATTGCCCCAGGGGAAGGTTGCCCCCCTCCCTACCCCCAGCAGCCCAGCAGCCGAGCCCTGTTCTGGCTCTGATCTGATCTGTGCTGGTCACTTCTGCTCTCAGAGGCCAGTGGGGAGGCAGAGTCAGAGCTCCCCACCAAGCAGCTAACTGCAGCTCACACTTTTCCTCCTGTTCACACAACACAGTTTTGCTTTGAAGTCACCCAAGCCAACTACTCAGTCCCCCACATCCTGCACACATCATTGAGACCCCCACAATAGGGGTGAGGCTCCCTTTCTCTCTATGCAGCTGGTGGGGGGTTGACTCCAGCTCCTCCCCTTCCCTCTTGGCTGCCAGATGGTGCAGAGATTGTTTCCTTCTGCTCTTTAGCTTCATTAGCTCAACAGGGGTGACAAGGGTTACAGCCTGCTGTAGTGAGCTTAGAAGAGTGGGCAAGGAGATGAATAAGGAAGTCCCCAAGTCCTTTGTAAGATGAAGTGAGGCATTAGGCACGTTTATTGTTTTATTTTACATATTCTGTAATTTCACTGGTACGCCATAGATGGAAAAAAGAGACAGCAGTTAATAATAAGCTTTTTTTCCCCCCTGTAAAAAAATTAGCATGCCTAGTTCAATGGGTTTCATTTTCCAGGACCAGAGTTATGAGCAATTTCTACAATCGATCTTTATTGGGGTGGGGGAAGCATGAAATACTTCAGCAGGTCCTGGGACTTGGGGAGGAGGTAATAGCTATTTAAGAGGCCTGGGGGAGCTGCAGATATGTGGAGCTACCAGGTCCCTGTAGGCGCTCCCACCCCCACCATTGCAATGCCCTGGGACCTCCAGGGTTATATCCAGCAATGCTCGGAGGCCATGTGGTTCCAGGGTTTGAACTTGGTTAGACAGCCCTGACTGCTGAGCTATCTTTCTGGTCCCAAGCCACTTGTAATACTTAGGCTCCGGTACAGTCGTGAAATTGTCAGAAATGAGAGAACTTTATGTTTTAAATGAAAGGAGTTAAGGGCACTTCATTGGCTGATCCGTGGTTCATTTCTTTGGGAGCTTCATCGAAGGGGTTGATGAAATCTGGACATGACCAGCCTCTCTCCCAGAGACCTTAGCACTGCTCCATTGGTAATAGAAAGATGGAGGTACATAGAAGACTTCCTGGAGGTGACGGCCTTTAGGGCAACACAGTGACAAGTGAGTGATCTACAAAACACTTCTTAAGGCTGCTGGGGTCATAGGTGTTTGTTATAAAATATTGGGGAAATACAGAGGCTCAAGAGAGAAAAGCATCATAAACACCATCTTTCCCCCATGTGGTACACTGTTGTGGTATCTCCTGAATGCCTGCTGCCAGCCAGAGGTTAGGGAATATCTTTGAATAAGAGAATCCTGTCCTCACGCAGTTGATGTTCCAATAGGAGCAGAGACACCAAGCAAGTGAGAAATACCACAAGGGTGACAGAGAGAGGATGTAGTGGCTTTTGGGAAAGAAAGAAGAAATGAAAAAATAATGAAGGAAGGATTTAAAAGGGACAGTTGAGCAGGAATCTTGTGACACAGAAGCAGCTCTTCTCATGGAAGGAAGAGTGTTTGGGTGAGAGCTGGTGCAAAGGTCCTGTGGCAGGACAGTGCCTCATACGTTGCTGTGCAGAAGGCCATGTGACTAGGCAGAGCAAGCACAATGGAGAGCCGAAGAATTGGGGAAGCCATACTGATCAAGTCCTCTAGAGTGGGCTGGCCTCCAAACTTCTTACTTTCTCCCTATGATGTTGTTTTTATTCGTTTGTAAAATTCTGTACCTCAGAGCATCTCAGAACAGGTGATTGTGTATGTGTGTGTTTCAGACGTATTCTGATTTCTACACAACAGTGGGTGTGAACAATAATCGAATCTGCTCCTAAATTTGCCAGGGACAAAAGGGATATGATTAAATCCAGTATACTCCTCTCTCTTTTTTTTTAAATAATTTATTTATGTATTGAATCACTGTGGGAAAAGTTACAAAGCTTTCAGGTTTAGGTCTCAGTCATGCAAATATCAAACACCTTTCCCT
>JAOXYA010136280.1:0-10189 GCA_028565675.1 Sorex palustris | reverse complement strand
GTGTGTGTGTGTGTGTGTGTGTGTGTGTGTGTGTGTGTGTGTGTAGGGGGAGCTGCTGATTTAGGTTTTTCATTTTGTGCTGTAATCTTTCATTACTAGAGAAACTAAACCTTTTCCCCCTATGCATTTGCCTATCAGATGACACCCTCACGTCTGCTCCTGGTTCATTCCTTGTTGTCCTGAGTGTTTTCCCTACCAGCACGCACCAGACCATTAAGTTTCTCCCATCTTCCACAACACATATGCGTCCATCTTGCTGCCCTTTTTGCTTTGGGCTCATTTTGAGGGTGCATATGGCGAAGTGAAGTGCTTGCCATCTCTATTACGGTGCAGAATTAGCTGACTGAATCCCCAGCCCTAATCTCTTCATGAAGGTTCCCCAGGCAGCTCAGAGGGGACAACAGCAGCATAAACTTGGCAGGAGCTCTTGCCGGCAACCAAAGGACAAACCTCTGTGCCTTAAGCACATGCTGGGCTTTCCTATAAGCACATGGCTTCATTCTTACTGAAGACCTGGAGTAGCCCGCCTGCCACCACCTTCCACAAATATGTGGCCTGTGACATCCGTGGTGTCCCAGCAAGAGGTCAGGGCCACTCTTTGCTTCAGATCAGTGACAGTGCTTGAGATTAAGCAGATAGACATGCTCTCCTGTCTGCATTCCAGTGACCTTCCTCTAGCCTCTAGTGGCCGGAGATGAAGCACCACACCCTTTCTCTGCTGGGGAAACTGAGGCACAGACTCTGTCCCTGCTAGTCACTAGAGACTCGAAGGCCTCCCTCTGGATGCCAGAGCTGCTGCTTCTGTCCTGCCAGATAGTCCTGACAACCCAGAAGTGAGGGGACACTGGACTCAGACATCCATCGCACTGTGGGTCAGCACAAGCTGGGCTGCCACTGTGGGCAGAAGTGGAAGGATGCTGAGAGGGAGCACAGAGAAGGGGCCTGACTCCAGGGAGGTAGGGGGCCCAGCTTTCCCGACTTCCTCGTGGAGGCCTTCTGTGTGCGGCCGTTCCTGGTGGGGCGTGGGGCACGACGTGTGTCTGCGAGCTGCTCTGCTTCAGTGATTGGTCTAAGGCCCACCAGCAGCTGCCGGAGCTGCCATTATCAGAATGAAATCGCATGATTCCTGTCGTCCAGATGCGGGCCATCTTTAGCATGAAACCCATGGCCTATTCTCCCTTGAACACCCGACTAGCTTGTTTGTCTTCTGTGTCTCTTTACTTGCTCTCCAAGCCCGGGATCTCTCTAGAACATGGTTCTCACTTGTTTGTCTCTCTGTCTCTTTGCTAATGTTTTTTTCTACTCTGGAGAAGCCCATGTTCTCTCTTGAACACACATTTCCTCTCTTTTGCTCCCCTCCCATCGTTCTAAATAAGTTTTGATCAATAAAACTATCTTGCTTCACTAAAAATAAATTAAAGAACAGAAAAGCCATATTTGTGTGTCCATATGCTTCAGGGGTTTAGGCACTTGCCTTGCATGTGGCCAGCCCACGTGGCCAGTTTGGTCCCTAGCACCATATCAGGTCCTTTGAAACCTGCCCAAAGTGTTTCTCCTGAGCACAATGCCAGGAGAAAGCCCTGGGCGCTGTTGGCAATGGCCCCCAAACAAACAGACAAATAAAATCCGTCCTAAATGGACTCAGGAATGTCGAAGCCCTTCCTTGGATGAGTGTCTGGTGCCCTGGCTGCCCCCACCCTGTCTTCTCTGTGACCTGGGAACACAGGTTGAAACAGGGTGTCACAGAGGATGAAGAAAATGAGACAGAAATAAGAGAAAAATCGTGGGTGTCAAGGGATGAGTGCCCTGTGTACCGAGAGCCCCGCTTGCATGATCTTTATTGCTTTGATTCTGTAAACCATGACTGGGTGGACAGCACTCATGGGTCATGAGCTCAACTATCGTAACCTCACAGGGCTCAAACCCTGAGCTGACCATCTCAGAGGGTCTCCAAAGATTGCGACAAACATCTTTATTATGGGCTTGTCTAATGAGATTATTTCTTGGGGGGAGATGGAGATAAGCAGTCATAATACCCTTGGGCTCAGCGATTTTCTACATCAGCGCCAGTTTCCCAGGGGCTGGGGTCTCTTTCTGCCTTTTCCTTCATCCTCTTTTTCAGCCCATAGACCCCAACCCTCCTGCAGTGTATGCTCCCAGGGAGCACAGTGGAGCGAGAGTGAGCACTGCCCGGTGGGCACCACAGGTACCCCAGTGAGCACTAGATCTGGAGCACTGCGAGGGCAGGAGTGAGACTCTCCCAGGCAGGCACATGGCCAACAAGCCAGCATCACCTGCCAGCGTGGGTGCTACCCCATCATGGTAGCGACTGGAAGGGGAAGGTGGAGAGCAGGGGATAGTGTGTCCAGATGAGGGTCTGAAGCATAGGCTTTGCCCACAGCTGTGTGGGCCCACTGGAGGTACTGGCGAAGGAAACATGTTTGAGAAAGAACCTGCATGCTTCATTCCTCTCAAGGCAATGCTGGGACCCAGCAGGACCACTAGGAACAAAGCCACAGTGACGTCAGTGGGGCACTGGGCACAGAGCATTGCTGGGCAGGGAGCAAGTGTCCTACCAGCATATAACAGCTTCACTGCAGGAGAGGTTGGGTGGTGACTGGGGGCCCCTTCAAATCATCATTCATAGACATGGAGGCACCGTAGCTCCTGGGGGCTGGTTTGAGACAGAGAGTGAGTTGTACCTAATGGGAATACTGCCTGGGTTTCATTTTCGAGAATGTTGTAGGGATCTCAGGAACCTCCTTAATTTCATCTCCCACTTTTATCCTTTTTGCTGTATTTTGGTCCCTCGGGTCCTCTGTCTGGACTTCAGGACACCCCACCAGGGTGCTGGGGGAAAACCCTGCCCCTGGTCAGAGGCTGGCGAGTGCTCATGTCCACTACAGTTATGTATGTGGGGGTGGGTGTGTTTAGAATACCAAGAAGTCACAAGAAAGAAACATATGACAGGTAGATGAAGCTTGCAAAATTTCACGCTTAGGACAATTCTGTTTATAAAAGGAAATTACCAGTAATTTCTCTGCTTATAGTAGATGATAATGTCTTCTGAGCTAGGAACCTGGTCTTTTTGTCTGCTGTGTGTTCAGGGAATTTCTCAGATGATGCCTTTGGGGTTGAGAGGCACCTCCCCTGCGCTGGGTTGTGATTGCCCTGGTGATACTCGGGTCAGCAGAACTGGATGGTTCAGTACTGGGGCCCTGTGATGGGGTGCTGCTGGAGCCCCAGGGCCCTGTGTGGTGGTGCTGGTGGGGGTGGGTGAGGCATAGGGTGCTGGGGACTGAACCAGAGCTCTATGCATGCACAGTGTATGCTTCCTCCCCTGCCTTTCAAATGGTGTCTCTTTAGTTTTACTTCATTATCCAACACGCAAATGGGTAATTGACATGTTATTCTTTACCTTGTGTTCCATTTATATCAAAGTAATAACAAATGGCCAAAGGAAACAGAACTGGAAAACTGGTCTATAGAACGAAGAGAATCAGAGTAGGGAGAAAGAGTAGAGAGGAGACCTTGGGACAGTGGTCGAGAGAAGGAAACACTCTGGTGGATGTTGGAGGCTGGAGTATTGTCCTCATGGATAGTATTATGAACCATGGTGCTGCCAATAACATTTAAAAATAAAAAGAAACACAGGAACTTAAATTATTTAAGAGGGACGTCCACACTCGATGGTGCTCAGGGTTTACTCCTGATTCTGCACTCAGGGGTCACTCCTGGTGGGCTCAGGGAATTAAATGTAGTTCTGGGAATTGATCCCAGGTTGGCCACATGCAAGGCAAACACCCTACCTGCTGTACCTAGCTTGACCTCTTAAACAGGTTTTTGGTTTTGTTTGTCTTGGGGGCCATACCTGGAGATGCTCAGGGGTTACTCCTGGCTCTGTGCTCAGCAGTTACTTCTGGCAGTACTCAGGGGACCATGTGGGATTTTGGGGAGTGAATCCAGGTTGGCTAGAAGCAAAGCAAGTGGCCTGCGCACTGTACTATCCATTGGGCCCATCCTTTAAACTATTTTTTAAGGTGTTTTGGCCATTGGCAGTTGAATGGGTTTTGGCACAACGGAGCCTCATGGGTCTTAAGTCCTTGATGAACTGTGTCCACATCCCAGCTTGTCCTCTCGCATGACCGAGTGGGGCAAGTGCGGCCTTTGCATCTCCCCTCTGCCCCCTTTGGGATGAGCTGGGACTCCCTGTCTTAGCTATGACCCTCATTGGCACAGATATTGCCCCAGGCCTAGAGAGGTCGGAACGAGTCAAGGTCATCGCCAGAGAATTCTAGGGAGAGGATGGATTTGGGTGTTGCTTGCCTCTTGCTTCTTTTCTCTGTTAGATGAGAAACCAGGTTCAACCAGAAGGTGGTGCATGGAAGGACATAGCCCAGGAAGCTCTAGGCACTCACTCCTGATTCGGGGGATGGTGAGGGACAAGGGTCTATTCTAGGGGCAGGAGTTTAAGGCTCAGAGAGGTTGAGTGGCAGGCCTGGAGGCAACACAAGGATCAGGGTGAGGCCTGGCACACACCTGACCAGGGATCCATCCCCAGCATCACCAGGTGTGTCCTGACGGTCTCTGGCACCACATCCTCAGGGCCTGGCACTGAGCCCTGTCTGAGGGTGTCTGAGCATCATAGAGGGTAGCTCCCAAATATGGTCTGTGGGAGACCCTCCCCCAAATAGGTGAACAAGGCCTTAGGGTGTTTGTTTCTTGCCACCTTCTTTATTGAGGTGCAGTGATTTCCTGTACTGTTAATCATAGTTTTATGCATCCATCACCACACCTGCCTCCACCAGTGTCTTAAAGACCCCCCTCAACCCATTCAAGTTCCCCCCCCCACTCCCATCTCCTCTAATCTCAGTTCTGTGAACCTGCTCTCCAGTCCCATTGCCTCTGGTCATTTCAGGTCCCCTTTTTGTGTCTCTCTGTACCCCACATCTGAGAGGTCACTCTGTATCGTCCCTCTCCGTCCAGCTGACAGCTCTGCATTGTTATAAAGGAATTTGCTTAAGTAATCTCACTGAGAACATCTCCAGGCAAGAAAGCAAGGAGGTTTAATTATTTAATGTCAAGTCAAATCACAACTAGGCCTGATCACCTGAAGTTGCAAGCCAGAGTAGTGGTACATAGCACTTCCATAGGAGGTTTTTTCTTTTTTCTGACAATCATGGAAGTGGTGAAACAAAAAGAAGAGTGCAAGAATGGAGTTATATGTAGTAGAGTAACTGGATGAGGAAACACAGTGGTTTAAGGGGTGAGAGGGGGGGACAGGATCACCCTTGGCCCCAGAGTATAGGGAGGGGAAGGAAAGAAATAGAGTAAAGAGGAAAGGGAGAAGAGACAGATGAGAAGCAACAGGGTATAGGGTTCATGGGGATTCAGGTACGTCATGGTGTTAAGGAATGATAGAGCTAAATACCCATTAGAACACCCAAACTTTAATGACCAAACTTAAAAGGTGCCTGTCAAGATGGCAGGCTGGATCTGGGGAGCGGGGTTGGAGAGGGAACCTGGGAACACTCATGGAGGGATGGGTGCTGGAACATTGTATGTCAGGAACCCAACTATGAAAAATTTTGTAATTCATGATGCTTTAATAAAATAAAATTGGGGGATGAGGGGAAAGCACTAGAATGGAGTCTCCTGATTGGTTGCATTGTGTTAATACTCTAAGGTACATTGAGGCAGGAAGGGCACAACATGGTACTCAAAGTGGGGTTCCTGTCGCTGGGAATGTTTTTGGTGGATAGATTCTGGCGCTGGTCCCACAGATACACTTAATAATTTACCAGTTGTTTGAATGACCCCGCTTCCTTCCCACCTATGGGTGGTTTTGGGCCCTTCTGTTCTGTTCTGATCAGCTTAATGATGTGTAACCCATTCGTCTCTCCCTGGCTCCCAGAACTGGCCACTCAGAGCTCCCTGCTCTGGCTGCCTCCCTGGTCACCTGTGCTTCATTTCTTGCTTATGTTTCTGACTTTCCCATTGCTGTAACAACACATCCAGACCAGGCATTTCTGAATTCAAGGGCACAGGAAGAGAGCAAAGCAAAAGGTTCAACCTAACCCTTATATATTACAGCATGAGGCCCTCTAGTTCCATCCATGTAGTGGCAAATTGTATGATTTTTGTCCTTTCTACAGCTGCATAGTATTCCACTGCTAAGGTCGTGGTATGTGGATCACTCTTGGTATCTGCTCCCCAAGCACAAAAACATTCACGGAAAAGGGCATGTGCATACCTGTATCCATCCATGGCAGCACACGCTCAGTAGCCAGGATCTGGAAATAAAGTATTGATTTCTGGGAAAGGTGACACTTCTACTGTTGATGCAGACCTCACTGCCTCTCCAGAATGACCAGCCTCTTCCCTCCCGTCTCTGTGCTGCTGGTAGCAGCCCCTGACCTTGAGTCAGTGTGTGAGAAGCCTGCGAGCATGTTGTGGATGAGATCAGGCCTCCGACTGTGCAGGGAGGGATGGGAGCACAAGGGAAGCCAAGAAGACAGCATGGAGGAAGTGGGCTGCCATGGGAAACTGCAGGATGTTTGGGTCACCTCTGCCTCTGCCTCTCTTCGTTATTGATGGACAATCTCCCCAACACCTATTTGTACCCACAGCTGGGGACGGGTCTGGCGGAGGGTCTGGGCAGCTGGCCACTGTGCTCAGACCCATCTGCATTCTCTGCTTCACAGAAAGGATCTGGTCCCGTCCCGCAGGATGCGCTGGCCCAGGAGAGAGGGCGACCCGGCCTCCGGACACTGCTGACTGTGCCCTGCTGCCATGGAGCCAGGTCAGTGCCCTCGTCTGCTCTGGTTTCCAGTGCCGTCATCTGTGTGTTTGTGGCTTTGCTGAGTCCAGCCCCGTGGACTCTGCTGATGTGCACGTGCTTTGCTTGGAGGCCTTCATGCGGAAAGTGAAGGTGTCAGACGGGGCACAGGCTGCCTCCCAGGAAGCAGATACAGTGGGAGGACTGGGGGAGGGGGAGGGAGTGCTGAGGGGCAGCATGATGGGATTGTGATGCGCACTGGCAGCCGGGACCACCGGCAGGTCATAGGCCATGAGGCAGGGCTGAGAGGGGCTGAAGCCCAGTGATCAGGACTCAAAGTGTGTGCCTTGTGTGTGGCTGAGCCCAGTTCTCCCAGCACTGATGGCTGTGGCCCAGTTTTATCCCCGGCTCTGTACCCTCCCTGGGAGGAACTGCCAGCTGGGTTGATTGAGAATTGCCAGGAGGGCCCCCTCTCCCTTCAAAGGCTCACAAGGCAGCCCTGAACATCAGGGTCCTTCTAGAGTGCATCTGTGTGTGAAGGTTCTCTCGGCGGTGGTGCAGGGTGAGAGGTCTGACTGAGTGTGGTGGGGGGAGGTGATGGGAGCTGGCCAAAGGATAGGGCTGGGGCCGTGCTTGGCGGCCAGGGGCTCTCTGCAGAGCTTACCCCTACCCTGGAGTAAAAGAGCAGTGACCCAGAAGGCCAGGAAGCCCTGCTGGTCAAACTCTTTCCAGCTAGCAAGGGAGCTGCCTGCCTTTGTCACACTCCCATGGACAGTTGGAGCATAAACGTGATGCTGGGGACCTGGTGCTACAGTGGAGAGGCAGAATTAAGGGGGGAGAAAGATGAAAGGAAACGAACATAGCAGAGAGAAAAGTAGAACGCAGGAGGATACTGGGTTGCCATGAAAAAGCCTGAAGCCGGTAGGTGCAGAGACAGTCCAGTGCGTGGGGGCAGGTGCCAGGCCGGGCTCTGTCCTGGCCTAGTATCAAGTTCCCTGAGCACAGACCCAAGATCAGCCCTGAATGCTGCCAGATGTGCCCCTCCCCCTCCAAGTCAGGAAAGAAAAATCGACAGAGCAGGACAGGGAGCCAGCCTTGCCGAGCGAGTCCCTTTCTGACGTCATACGGCCCCAGTGCCTGTGTCTGACCCCTGAGCCACCTTGTGGGGTGGAAGCCCATATCTCACACACTCAGTCAGGCTGCAGTAAGAAATGAACTCGCACTCTTAGCCTCAGAGGCTACAGCCCCCTTGCACACATTCCCTGTCCTCCCAAGGCCAGCGAGGGGCATGCAGCCAGGAGGCAAGGCACGTCCTTGGGTACCATGCAGAGGGCTGACGGGCCTCTGCAGTCTCCACAGAGCCATTGGGCCGAACCTGGCTTCTGTCTGTCCAGAGGTGACTCCAGCCTGTGGCCCCCTTTCGGGGCCTTCTTCCGCCTAATTTCAAGTCTCGGGAATGGAGCGGGGTGGGGAGAACTGATGGGCAGGAGCAACAGCTGTTGCTCCGTGAAGATTAGGATTTCTGTTCCATGGGGAAGGGAATCGAGGCTTCAAGACCCACTCTTGTCTGGGGTTCTCCAGGGAGACGCACTGAGCTTTGGCCTCATAGAGGCTCTGACATGTTCACTTACTGAGGTGTCCGCGTAGACTGAACACTTTCAGGAGTCCCAGCAGCAGGCATAGTTTCTGGGGGTGTGACAGTGGCCAGTGAAGGAATGTCCTCTGCTCTCGGCTTGGAGAATGTCAGCACAGACACGATCCCAACCTGATCCCCATGCTTAGATGCCAGGAAGACACGAAAGTTAACCTAAAACACAGAATGCCCTCTTCATTTTCTTCTGTTTTGTGATTTGTTTTGGAGCTGCTGGTGGTGGTGGTTGGGCCACACCTGGCCATGCTCAGGGCTTGCTCCTGGTTCTGTGTTCAGGGTCACTCCTGGTGAGGCTCGGGGGAGTCTGCAGTGCTGGCGGTTGAACCCGGGCAAAGCCCTCGTGCTCCAGGCCCCTCCCCTCCATCTTAGCCAATAAAGGCTAAGGAACCCAGGTGTGCAGGACCTGGGGTGTAGCTCTCCAAGCCTGCTCGATTTGGGACTGGGGCCTCCTCCACCCAGATCCCCCATCTTTCAGAATGTAGGCGTTACACCCACCAACTGCCCCTGGCGCCGTGTAATCTCATCAACGGCCAAGACCCATGACTATAAAACCCTGCTCCTGGAAGAGAACAGCGCAGTCTCCCGCCTCCACACCCTGCTGTCCTCACAGGAGCCCCTTGGAGGAGGGTGGGTTGAGTTTCCTTCCCCACCCTGAGCAGAGCCCCAGAAGCTGAAGCTCTCTGGTTCCAGACACAGCCATGCTTAAGACCACTCTCCACACGTTCGGACGAGCCTCACGCATGAAGGAACTGGCAGAGGAATCCAGGTGTGCAGGACCCAGGGTGTAGATCTCCAAGCCTGCTTGAATTGGGACTGGGGCCTCCTCCACCCAGATCCCCCACCTTCCTGTATGTAGGCACCCACCAACTTCCCCCGGCGCCGTGTAATCCCATCAACAGCCAAGACCCAGAGACTATAAAACCCAGCTCCTGGAAGCACGCAGCTGCATTCACTGCCACGTGACATCTTATTATCTAGTTCTTACTCTGGAAAACCTGGCAGGCTATCAAAAGTATCCTGTCCACATGGCAGAGTCTGGCAAACTCCCCGTGGCACATTCAATATGCCAAAAACCAGTAACAATGATGGGTCTCATTCTCCTGACCCTGATAGAGCCTCGAATGTGGCACTTTTTAAAATCTCAGGGCTAGGATGAAGGAGACGTTACCGGGGCCTGCTGGAGATAATCGATGAACAACAGGATGACAGTGATACAGTGATACATCCTCTGACCCCTACTATCCATCCATGCATCTGATCTAGGATTCTTTAAGAATAATGTTAGTATGTTTTAACTATATTTACATTTTGAGCACACAGCAGTATCCACTACCTCCACTACCCAGCCGCCGCCACGCTCCAGGATGCTTTCCGGACTGCGCAGCCACAAAGCAGCACAAAGCGGCACATTATAAGACACTTAATATCCATCTTCCAGAATTGCCGTACCTTATTTGATACGGTTCAAATATGGTTTGAACCATGGGAACACCTACAAGGGCGATTAGACACTGCCCCCAAATCCTCTATCCCTCTTGGAGAGCCTGGCAAGATACCGAGAGTATTCCACCCGCACAGCAGAGCCTCGCAAGCTATCCATTGTGTATTTGATATGCCAAAACCAGTAATTACAAAGGGTCTCATTCCCCTGGCCCTGAAGGCGTCACCAATATGGCAGCATTGAGAAGGATGAGAAAGGAGAGGCTGATAAAATCTCAAGGCCGATCTAGGCTGCCAAAACGAAGGAAGACAAAAATGAT